>JAJHUR010072330.1:113706-143314 GCA_027495735.1 Lutjanus campechanus
TCAGTTATATCTAGTAATTAAGGTATTTTACTGACTTCCTCTTTTACAAGTTTGAGGCAGACATCTCCTTCCAGAGGTGCAGGCAGGAAGTAAAGAGGCCTAGTCATGTGACTATTCACACTACTTACATGACATTGATACAATTTAGAGGAGACAACCAATTCTTTTATTTCAAAACTTGCATTAGCTGCCCAAAGCCAAAACAATGCTTTTAGAGCTTCCAGAAGTAAAAGAAAATGACCGGCAACAATTGTTGCCGGTGGGATTAAACGGGTTAATAAACAGTCCCTCTAAAACAACTTGTTGCTGGCTAAATAACATTAGATTGAAATATGCATAAAATAATGGACCTCTACGTGACTTTTCTTTGTTTTGATATTGGCATTATATGTCAGCCATCGACCACCCTGCTCTCGAAATATCGGCATCAGCAATTGAAAAACCGTATCAGTCAACTACTATAACAAGAAAGTACTTTCTGCCTTTAATAAATAACTTTCTCTATGCCTGTGGACTGCTTTCAACAGTCAGAGTTAAATAAATTAACAAGAATAATTCATTTTAGAAAATACATGAATTGGTACATAACAAATAGTTCAGGCTTTAAATCTACTCTGGCAAATGCGTAATATGACAAATATGGTACACCAGGGGTTTTCACAGTCTGAGACAGTGCGCCTTCACCAAATACATTCAGTTCTGTCCTAAGGCATTTATTAGTTTCTCACCCTGGAAAAGTTGGAAAAACAGTAAAATTCTCCTATATTGTATCTTTGAACTCTCTCTTGTACACATTTAGGCTATTCTATATGAACTCTCTGCTATCTAAAGTAATTTTTTGTTCATATCCATTCACTGAGCCTCCCCTAAAACTGTTTGGAGCCCCCCTGAGGAGAGCTGCCTCCCACTTTGAAGAACTCTGTCCAACACTGAAGACCTAATTGTACTGTATACTTTTAAAGTCTTATATATGCTATAGACACATATGTATAGTGTGGCATTCAGGTTTACATTTGTGGGTCAGACAAATATGAGCGCATGTTGCATAACTGAACATTAAGCAACCTTTGTAAAAACCAGTTCAGAGACACCTGACGCTCTGTGCCAAAGTTCAGACACGCCAACTAATCGTTGATAAGGGGGATACAACATGCCAGTTTGTATCTTAGACTAGTTCCTGCTGTCTCAAACATCTTCACAATCTCTGACACTTTGAAAAATACATCAGGTTTCATTTACTACTTTGTAATTCTGGTGCTCTGAGCGAGAGAAAGTACACAATCGCGTTATCGGTAACGTTACGACAGACAGATGCTTTACTTTGATCAGCACACATGTAGCTAGGTAAAGATAACGACTGCATGTTAATGACCTGTTGTAGGAACGTGATTAGCAAATCATAATTACACCTAAAGTTACGTTATGACATGTATTCTCGATAAGGTAGCTTTACTTAGATGACAATAAAGCGAAGAGTTGGCATTAAGACTAGACTAACTTATTCCTCCTATCGATCACTTGTATGCAATTGATGTTGCACAGCTGAACACAGAAGTTACCCCCACCCAGTTAGCCTGCACACAGATAAGGTTAACAATAACCGTTCCCCATCCAAACAACTGCAGCTCTCCCTGTCACACCTACCAAGTTAACGTTAGCTAGCTGACGTAATGTTAGCACTTAAACAGTCAACATACGTTCTGCTAACTGCTAACTTAGGCTGAGGAGTTAAGGTGTCTAGACCCAGAGTCAGTGGGTACTCTCACATTATACAACAGTATTCGTAAAACCAGCATACCTGTGTCACAAAGACAAGTTTACGAGTTAATTATCAAACTAACGTTGGCTGTCAGTTGGTACTGTTAGCTTCCATTAGCCAATTAGCAAGCAACTCCCCCATTCTCACCTCAGCTAATCGAAACAGTTGGCTAGCACTTTAGCACCAGGGTTAGGGTAAAGTCTGGGCAAAGTATAAACAGGGGTACAGGAGGGTGTAGCTGGGTATGAATAGTCAGACAAACTAAAGTCAAACCAGTGGTCAAGTTCTCGTCACACATTGAATCATATAGTCTAGAAGCGACCATTAAGGTTACCTTCTAGCAGTTTGACTGATAAAACAAATCACTTGCTGCTTCTGCTAGGAAAGATTAGCCAGCTAGCAGCCTAGCAGTTAGCTAGCTAGCTCCTGCTAGTCAGTTCGCAACTGGCAACAGGGCTGCTAGACTGTACAAGCGTTAGCAAGGACGCGTCCTGCTCTAGGACAATGTTGAATACACACTTTTAAATAACAAGCCACAATGTCAACAAAATAGTGACAACACAGCAGAATAAATAAGCAAATGAAGTGTGTACTGACCCTGTTGTAGCCTGAATGTACGAGGAGATGGCCGAATTTCCGCTTCCGTTCTCGACTACAGGAAAGACCGCACCCCCTGTAGCTTTGTTTTCCTGCGATGGTAGTAGAGGACTCATGAATAATTAATTTGGCTGTTTAACAGACAAAATTAAAGTCCCAAATGAAAAGATATTCAAAACGACGTTTCATTAATGTTTAAAGGCCTTCGAGGAGAGACGGAGACATAACTTCTGATTGGTTGTTTGGTCTAATTCCTCTTTTTATTCAAGTAAAACCCAACGCACATACAGGGGGAAGAAATCACATCCTCTTTCAGGCTCTTGCACACACACACACACACACACACACACATTTTGGGATATTTTGAATGAGCAATAGGTTGGGAATCACAAGATTAAACTGTATTTAAAATAGTTTTAAATAGCTGAAACTCATCCAGTTAAAACAGTAAAATTGTGCTGACACAATCAAACCATAATATATCAGACATTTTGTGCAGAATGAGTACTTTTACTTTTGGTACCTCAGGTACATTTAGCCGGTGATACCTCTATACTCAATAGTTTCACAGATTTAAAATAGAGGACTTTTTATGTTGAGGTATTGATATGATGTGGCAAATGAGAAGACAATTATAGCCCACATAAACAATATTAAGAGGGATGACAAACAGTGTGACAATTTAAAGTTCTGCGAACTTATGTTTTAATATTTTTTTCCTCTATTCCTTATTTGTTCATATAATTTCCTTTCTTTTATTACTTCTTTTCATATTACCTTGCTGTGTGAGATCTATGCTGTAAAAAGGAGACTTTAGGTTCTGAATCTAAAATATTTAGACTCAGATTCATATATGTTTTATTTATGTTTTTAATATGTGCAAAATAAATCAAATCAAATCAAGTTTCACAACTGAAACTGACATTATATGCAATTTATGAATTATTTATTGACTATTAATTTGCAATATTTAAGCCTAAACAATTGGCCATTGTGTATAGTTTTAAAAAAAAATCAAAATTGTATTTATCATTAAAAAGGCACCCAGAGTCAAAATGACACATTGTACAAATGTACACAAGTTTAAACTTGAACTGGAGCTGACAGCTTTCAATATGTTTAACATTAAGAGTTAAGAGCCATAAAGTTTTAAAATAATTATTTTTTATTAATGGTTACAATTTGAGCAAAGGAGATGGAGGTCGATTTAAATCAGTTTCCTTCTTGCATGAATAAACACATCATATTTTCCTCCACAGTGCTGCTCATCAGACAAAAGTCTTGTTGTCAGAGGCTCAGCGGGGAGACACATGAGCAGGCTGCTGACTGATTATCCTCTAACTATAATCTGCAACATGTCACAACATACTGAGATTACAAAACTGTAACATTTAGGCCTGTTTCACCTTCAGGTTTTGGTGCACAGAGCCTGCATCAAAATAAGATCAATCTAGAATACAAAATCTGATTCTGTAATATAATACATGACACTGTCTGTGATTTCTCTTCAGTAATGCAATTGCATGCACTGTCCACAAAGAGGCATCATTGAACCAACTCTGACTGACTCTAAAGTCTCCTGTCAGTGGAACCATAAATAATAGATGGTACAGTAAGCCTCATAGATCAGACCAACACAGTAACAGCTGGCATGCATGTGTGTTACAAGCCCCCCTTTTATCCTGCATCTCTTCATCCTTTTATCTTTGCCTCCTCTCAGGGGAGGAGGGAACTGAAGGAAACATAGAAGCATGACTCAAGCAGACTGTATAACTGTAATGCATTGTGGCACTGCTTTGGAAACACTAATCTCATGATGATAAACAAACAAATGCAGGCGATTAAGCATAAAAGCTATTTTGACAGGTGTTGTTCCACTGTTATGTCACACAGAAACTTTATATCGTACTTCCTTTACGCTCACTGCCCCTGATCTGCCAGAAGAAATGGACGTGAGTTAACATGATTCTTGAACTTGAAAACAAGGAAAGTACCACAATGAAGCTGAAAAATGCCCGTTGTAAAAGGAATTTAAAGTATCGAACAAGATTGATATATTGGCTCACAAGACATGTGATGTCATATCAATACAAAATCAATGTTTGACAGTGTTACATAAAATCAAACTTCTAAATCTCTATGCAAAACAATAAATGTCTGTTATTTTAATAAATTAGATCATGATCAGATCAAGATGATGCACACAGATCTTTGTGCTTCTGTATGTGCAGTTTGACTTTATCATCTTCAAACTAAAACAACACCCAGCACATGATCTTCACTGTGTCTTTTTTCCAGAAAGTTTTTTTTTTTTTTTGCAATGATATCTGTATAGAGCGATTGTGGACTGGCTGTATGCATCCTATCCTATTTAAATGCAAAGTCTGACAGTCAATCAATAATAAAAAAGAAAATGCGTGGAACGCTCAATCTGGAAATGTTGTACACTGTTTTGCTGCAGTTTCTGGATGAACGACAAATGGGCTTTGAGATATGTTTTTTGTTGTGTGGTGGATGTGACACAGCAATGTGTATATAAACACAAGCCATTGCATGCACAGGTTGTTCAATTAAGCACCATTTCAGTTTAAATAAACGTTTTGCTATGTTTAGTAAGGCTGAACAAAGCCATATAGTGTGATGATGTGTGACACTGTGAAGTGCTGTGAGATAATGGGAGTTTAAACAACCACCACAGCTGATGAAAATGTGTCTGACATGTAGAAATCACATTCATGGACAGGGTCATATTCATTTTATTCACGTTACGTACAGTCACATGCACTAAGTTTCTTCCTCACTCTCTGATGTATCCAACATATCCCGTGTTTTCCCAGGAGTTCTAGCAACTAGCAACTAGCTAGCAATGGCTAGCAATGCACCGTTACCTTGGAAACATTTGGGATAATGTCAGTACACAGCTTAACAAAATATACAACATATGTTTCACATTTTTAGACATTTTAATACAAAAATGTTACATATTGTAACAGTAAAAGGTAACATCAGCTTGACCACCCAACCATGCTCAGTCAGTTTCGCTTTGCTTTAATTCTAGTTGCAGTCTGGATTTTTTGTTTGTTTTTAATTGCCTTGCATGTTTTTTGATGTTGTCTGATATTGTGTGTCACCACTGTTTTTACTGCTATACAACCAATCACCCTTTGGGGACAAATAAAGTTCTCCATATTTAGTTTTTTATCACTGCTTCCCGTAAGTTTGAACTCCTTCAGATTTTTTTCCCCATAAGTTCCAAACCGTTGGAGTTGTGAAATGCTTCATCCTCTTTTGAAATCTGTTGTTGCACCATTGCACCAGGAAATTTAAACATTATGTTTCCCTGTACAGCTAAAGCGCTAATATATTTAGTTAATGACAAACAAGTATGACTTTCTGGAATTAAATATGAAGTCAATTTCTGTCATGTTTCTTTTTAAAAAAGAAACAAGAGAAGAAACAAAATCTTGCTGTCTTCTCTCAGTTCATATATCAAGTTTGTTGCACACCAATATACTATATAAAGCAAGAGTTGACAGAGAAGACCATCTTATCTCTGGTGTAAGCATACAATTTCCTTTTTTGGTAGTCAAAAGCACTCAAAAATATATAAGTGTAACCAAATAGCAAAGACGAACATTATGTAACTTGCCAGTAAGTGTAAACACACTGTCCTGAGTGTTGACAGTTGTGCATCAGCATCCCTTAAGTGCACTGATACTCAACTCGCAGCCGCTGTCCAAATCTTGGTGGCCCTCTGACAATTTTCTACTTCACGATAAAAATAAATTGATTCATGCTGTTTTTCCTCAGGAAGGAGGGACAAATATGCCAGTTTTGTATGATGGGATAATTTTGGCTTTTAGTAACAGAAAGAAGGCTGATCTTTGCTAAATCCAACATCAGATGCTGAGTTATGCAGCTTTGAAGAGGAGCAAAAGTTACTTTAAAAGTCTATTTCGTACTAAAAGAGCTTAAATATGCTATTCATTCTGTCCCTGATAAGAGCTGATGATAGTTTATATTCATGAATCATTCCAACATTTCAGTGATTGCATGATGGCAAAGGTTCTGTTATGTTTAATGTTGAATAAACTCTTTTAAATGTTACCAAAGCAACTAGCAACGAACATGCAGTTTCAGTAATTAAATGCAGTAAAGCATATGATGTATCTGTCAGTCCTTACACCAGGTTAAATAAAGAATTTCAAAGAAAGAGTAGTTATAAGACTATAAGATTTTATCTGATAAATATAGTTTTTATTCATGTTATTTTCATCAACTGGGCCCTGGCCTCCTGTCATTGTGCAAAAGTGTCCCTGGGCAAAGAAAGCTGAGTATCCCTGATGTCTGTATACTACCTATGTACACTTTGCATGTGTGTGTTTTTTACGGCCTGTATTTGTGAATGAAATTGACTCTCTCTTGGCATCAGCTTAGTGAAAGTGCTGAAAGTTGTGTGGCGGTTGTCACAGCAGGGGCCAAAGGACCCTATGGAGCAAGCACAAACATGGAAGCACATGTTGGTCACTGGTCTATGGCCAGCCGCATGACCAGCGCGGCGGTAGTAACCTGATCAGGGGCCAGGCCGTTGTGATAGCAGCCAGTGTTTGTGTTACATAACGAACAGCCATCAAACCCAGGGCAATAATAGTCCTGTAGTATGGAGTACCAGGGGAAATCTATCTGAGTGGAGAGAAAGAGGAGGAGGGCGTCGAAGCAATGGGAGCTGGAGAAGAGGTCTGACCTGCAGCTGGCGCTAAGTAGGAAACAGAGCTGGCACGTAGACAGCAAAGTACAGATCGAAGGTGTTTTGCAAGGCAAAGATTCAGCTGTTAGCTCTGTCAATCTGTCATGGTCAGCCATAATATGCAATTGGAAAGAGATAAAGGGGGATGAGTCTAATGACAAGAGAGTGGAAGATGTGTGGGGAAAGTTTGTCTGATGATGATAAAAATAACAGATGAAAACACGATGTTCTTAACAGTAGATTCAAAAGGCTGTAGGATATTCATGGGGCAATGAAATGGATTTAAAGATTTCAAGCTATAAACTCTAAACTATTACTACTGTACTATTTTATTTTTTTGTAAACTAAAAAATAAATAACTCCTGAGCTGTCAACTTTTACAAAGGAGAAACATTACAAACTGATATGGGATGTGCACAGTCCAGGACAGGAGGTCTCTGTAGTGGGTGATTAAAACCACCCAGAATATAACTGGTACTCAATTACTGAGCATCAGTGATATTAGTGCACTCGATTAAAAAAAAAAAGAAGGAAAAAAAAAACAATTTGTTTAAACTAAAAAAGTTAGTGTATAGGCTGAATTTTAAAAGACAAGTCATTTTTCTGATCAAATAAACTATTGTTTCAGTTGCACTCCAGAAAACATGTTCAATAAGCTTCAGATATTAAGTTGAACCAACAACTCTTCAGTCACACTGACGAACATTACAAACAAATTTCATTTTCTTTGTGGTTTCTCAGCTTGAGTCAGTTCTTCATTTCACCAGATGAGCAGTATGGACACATTTTATGTTTATATTCTATTTTTTACTCTGTACTCAAACAAAGCATAGGCTACTGGGAAGTCTGCCAATATGCTTATCTGCTAATATTGGGGTGAGGCGGTGTCATTCATGGGTCAGTTCTTGTGGCGTATATAGCGCTGGGAGACCATGGCTCTGGCACATCACCGAGCCATGAGTTGATTGAACTCACCGTAACAGTACCTTCATGTCTGCGTGCACAGACCTGGAGTTTATCCACTGCTAATCTCGCATGCTATTGGAACTTTAAGCCTTTTTTTTGGTGCACATTCATGATTGTATGCTGAAGGACCGTTGTGATTCACAATTTTTGAAAAACCTTATTTTACGGTTCCACACTGGTGACAGCCGTGGCCAGAGGCTTTTTTTTTTAGGCCATCTTGTAAATGAGATATCTCAAGAAGGGCTTGAGAGATTTTTGGCGCAAATGACTTTAAGGACTCAAGGATGAACTGATTACATTTTACTGGTCAGGTCAAAGGTCAAAGTCACTGTGACCCTCTGTTACACTCAGGGGGATTTCCCCTCCTCCCCTCCTGGTGGCCTCATGTTTGAAAAAAATGCAGCAAAAGTGCCCTACTGTATGCCCCTGTGATAGATAAAAGATAAAGTGCCCTCTAGAGTGCCCTTCTGCTGGACAAAACATGACAAAATCTTACACAAATGGCTTGTAAGATACTAGCAGCGCTGCAGATTAACTATGTATATGTAACTAGTTACATGTACTTAAATCACAAAATAAATGTATTTTTAATTCATTACAGTCACTGAGAAAAAATATGTAATGTAAATTAGATTTATTAATAGTAATGTTGGTGATCACAAAGGGGTTATATCCAAATATTCTTTTCGGATAGCCTGGTAGAGACCTGCACTCTACTGAGTGACGTCTTTTAGTTATATATAAAGTTGTTTTTGTGAGACGAGAACAACTTAATCTCTTAGTACAGCCCTGACCTGTATAATGACAAATAAATCTACCTTGTAGCCTGTATGTTGTTTTGCCTCCTGCAGAGTTAGACAGAAATGAAGGGCAGCACACGAAGAAAGGACAGTGATATTGGACAATAATAAGGACAAGTGGCATGCTTAACTGTACCCTGTAATCCCAGTAAGATTCAGGGATCATGCTTGTACAGCTTGTTGGCTTATTCCGATCATTCCAGCATAGCTGTTGATTAAATGAGGAATCCTACACTGTGAGGGGAATTCACTGACTCAGACTGAGAGGGTGAGAAAGAGACAGACGCATGGAAAGAGAAGGGGGAGGTGGGGATGTGTGTGTGTGTTTGAGTAGAAAGTGAGTGACAGCTGAGGAGAAGGGAGGCGGGAGACACACGGGTTAATGTGGTCAGGCTGACTGACAGATTGGAAACGGTGGGATATTAACACTGCTGTGTAGTGGAAGAGGGGTGGGGGGTTGCACACGGGAGAGGGGGAGAGGTTTGACATGCCTTGTAGCTCGTTCACGCGTATTTGCCAGCATAACAGACGACAGGCAGAGAGGGAGAGAGCTGGCACAAGAGTAGGAAAAGAGAGGGAGAGAGTTCAGTGTGTGTCTCCCGGGAAGAAGCACACAGTTAATATCCAGGTCTCCAGCAAACATCTACGAGCCTCCTTTATAAAGCTGCTTGCTACTGCATGGACCCACCGAGCAAAGCTCCAATTCCAGTTAAATTATCAGTCTAGCAGAGGACACACAGCTGAGCTCCAACTCAGAACAGTAGCTAGTTGGAGCAGCTTGTCAGGAGTTTAAGTTTGTACATACTGAAACGAGCTGAGACAAAGTGAGCAGAGATCAACCAACTGAACAAAAAATGACAGTAAGTATTGCACTTTATTCCTGTGAAGATAAATCCAGCTGCAACACCTTACATGCACACTTATAAGACTTAAAATCATCATGTTGTGCTGCAAAAAACACACAAAACTAAAGGCAACAGAGTCATGTACAAATGCAGCTACTTCCTGTATGTGCAGCTGTTTCAGGGCTTTATTACAAATGTGTTTTTGCAGGTATATGATGAGATGACATGCAGGTATGACACAAATGCTTTGGTGGCTTTTTATTGCAAAATGACTCTGAGGATGCACATGTTTGATAGACAATTTTATTGACAGGATTTTCAGCTTGTAATGTTGAGCACTTGCGCTGCACTTCAAATTTGTTAATTGTGTTAGCTCATGCAGAGCCCGCATTAAAATTTCAGATCCACTTGTCGATTTATGCCAAGTGCCATTTACTAATAGCAGCCTAATTAATAATCACCTCAGTTCACAAGGGCCTGGCAAATATCAGGATGCTCCACATGCAAGAAATGTTTTAGATGAATCTGTGATGATTAATGTCTCAGAATAAATCATCAAGTTAGAGTGTGACCTGAGTAAAACTCAGCTGCAAGCAATTCTTAAAATGTAATCAAGTATATTTATTTATTTATGGTGTGAGTGAAATGAAGAGCAGCTGGAGAATATAATAATAAATCAAACATGTGTTAACAACTCTGTAAATAAAACCCAACTGAGAGTTGGAACTTTAGGAACTTTACCCTTTGCTTTGAGTTTAAAAGGCATAGATGAATATATCTTTATATTTTCCTATATTACCAGTCCCTATAAGTTGATACATTACTATTAACTATAGGGTTTTCTAAGGTTTTGTCTGCATTTGGATATTGCATCAAATGCAACATTTTATCGGCCTGCGAGTTCTCTCAGTGTCTGAAAATTTGATGTTGTAGAGATTCAAACTGCAGCTGATAGGTGCACCAATAGAGCAGCATCAGTCTTTACACCACTGATCTTGAAGCGGTCCATCATCAGCTCTGTTTTAAATAGAGCGGACTTACCAACATCTGTGCCAAACATCACTCTCTGACCAGCTGAAACCTGCAGTCTTATTTTTGGCTGCACATCAGATACTTTTGTTTGTCAAGCAGCAACTCATCTCAACTGAGATCGACCTGCTGTAATGACATAACTCTAGAAGCAGACTGGGTGTTTCTAGCAAGTTCACCTACTTCCAAGGTGCAAGGAGATGGGAGAAGGGCTCAGGAAGTAAAACCCCAGCAAAACTTGTAGTGCACAACTATATTCTCAGACCAACAGTTTCAGTTTCTAAAACTCAAAGATTTGAGTTTATGTAATCCTGAGTTGGGCTCAAAACTCAAAAATCTTTTGCAGTGCATTGTCTTGAAATTTTAAGTTGTCTCAACTGTAGACAGTTCCACCTGGGCAGCACCTGCTGCACAAATGGTACCATTTTAGTTGAAATTTAGGAAATTATTCATGACACAGTTACAAAATATTTCATACATATTACAGTGTAATAAAACTGAATGACCGACAGTGTCATAACCAATGACATTTGACCATAATTTTTTTTTCTAAGTATATGTATATTGTAATGTTAAAACATAAAGCTAAATAGTGATGATGTCTTGTTTCATGTCAAGGTGTCGTAACAAAGACTTTATTGCCTTGATTACATTTATTACTTTATTGCCATGAACTGAACATTCATAGACTCCCTCATATTTGTGACAGGTATTATGACATGGTTATGACAGTATAATGACTTATGCACACCCCTTCAAGTAAAGTGTTACCCTATATTTTACAAGTGTTGCTGGAGTCGTATGTCATCGCATAACTCAAAAGTAAATTTTAACTATCGGATGGCACCATTTGATCTCTTAACACCATCAGAGACTGAATGGAAAATTTTATCAGGCTTTTTATCTTAATCTAAACCAGGAAAAAAAGATAAATTTTAATGCAACAACTACCCAAACTATTACATTTGTTCACAGGGATGTAACAGGTGTAGTTTTATCAAAATTGAAATCTGTTGCCCGCTAAGCTCAGTTACGCAATATGTGGAAGGTCACAAGTAAAAATATGCCATGGTCCTACGATCGTGTTTATCTTTTGTGTTAAGCTGTGTGTGGTAACTGTTCACAGCCTTCCTAATTTGTTGGGGTATGTGCTCAGGGATCTACTTCAAAGGAAGCCATCATGGATGTGACTTCATGAACGACAGTGAATGACGGTGGAAACTGAATGACAGCGCCAAATGTTCTGATCGGCCTGATAAGACGTCACGTCGATGTCTCAAGTTGATCCCGTTTACAGGGCAGTGGAGATCAGCCCAGATCTGCAGAACGCGAACATAACACGATATGTTCCTCTGATTTCTGAAAGATGCATGCTGGAGAAGCCTGTAGATGTTTTATTTAAATGTAACCTTCATTTAGCCAGGAAGTCCCTTGAAATTAAAATTTATTTTTTGATGGAGATGTTGCAAAGATAGCATACCATTGCAAAGTTACAAAAATGATCAAATAGAGCATTTTAAAAACAGACAAGGGGTTCCTTTACATTTTCCACAGTCAAACTGAAGCACTTTTCAAGAATTTTCAAGGTGCATTTTCAAGCTTTTCCTGCACTTTAAAGCTGTGGTAATTACATATTTCTGTACATATACTCAAAACGATTATTTCTCTTCTTCTTTAAATCAGATTTTATTGTGCTTAAAAAACAACCAAAAGTATGTTTTCTGATAGCATTCTACATAAGGGTGACAAATAAAACAAAAACACAGCAAACTTTCATGTCTCAAAATGTGTAACCTGTCTGTAAGTTGACTTGGTATCCTGTACAACCTGAATGTGCCAATATCTGACTCATTTTATTTCTTTCTAAAGAGCAAACTATTCAGTCAGGTATCGATTTGTTATGAAAGTAGCACAATTGCAATTTCAAGCAGTTTCAAGCACTTTATCCACAAGCACTTTTCAAAACTTGATAACATTAAAATTTAAGTGTTTTCAAGGATTTCCAGCACCCGTACAAACCCAGACAATATACATAATACAGAATTCAGTTTAGGAATAGTGATTGCACTCCTCAGCTTTTTTTTTTTTTTTTTTTTTTTTTTTAATTTTTTTTTTTTTTTTTTTTTTAATCAGAGCTTTGAACTCTCCCAGGGACAGAAAAGGTCATATTCAATTATTGCAAGCAAAACAACAAACCTCCTTATGAAAATACGAGTATTAGTAACACGTTAGAATTGCAACTAATGAGATACCTGAGATTGAAAGTTTCAAGGTCCTTTTTAAAGCAGCAGGTTCAGGTAACACGTCAGCATGTTCAGCCTCAGATTCAGACTTCATTCTGTGAAGTTATCTATCACTAACATCAACACATGCCGATCAAGCCGTGGATCTCCTTTCACTTGACGCAACTGGACCAGTCATCATCTGTATGCATCGTGCAATGACATTGAATATGGATTTGTGTATGTGTGTGTGCAGGCTGCAGCAGCTCAGGAACTTGACGAGCGATGTTTCCTGTCGGCGCAGTCCCTGCCCACTCTGAAGGTATCCGAACACTTCCAGGTGGTAAAGCTCCTGGGAGAGGGATCCTATGGAAAGGTCATGTTAGCCGTGCACAGAAAGAGAGGTCAGTGCAACACTCAAGGTTAAAGATCAAACCCAACTGAGACTGTTAGATCTCAGTTTAATGCGATAGTTCAGATTGATGTGGAGATGTGGGGTTCTATGAGGTTCTTATGAGGTACTTATTGATAGTCTGTTTGGAGAAACAGAGAGGAGAGCCAGCATGGAAGCTAAGCAATGAATTGCTGTGGACGGGGTCAACAAAAACAACATTTTAGCCACAAGATCCAACAAATATCAATATTACTTAAAGTGGACACTATAGAATATTTTCACTGCTTTATTTTGTCGCCAGACAGCCAGAAGCTGCTATAAGCGAAATATCACTCTCTTCAAACTAACCAAACTCAGTGTAATCAGTAATTTTGCCTCGCAGGACACAGGACTTGCTGGTCTGATCTGTTAGTTTATTTGTGCTATTGTGTGACTTTGGTGAATCCAAACTATCCCTTTAAAACACACACATCACACAATAACATAAGCAAACTCACCAATAAAGGCAGCAGTAGACCAGCACCTCTGTGTTCTGTGAGGTAAAATTACTTATTTCCCCTATGCAGTTTGGTTGGTTTGGAGAGAGTGATATTTGGGCTGGTTTCCCATCAGAAAAGACTTCCTGAAGTACCTCAAAAGTATCTCATACAACCCCACATCAATCCAAACTATCCCTTTGATCAGTTGTAAGAGTGTGTGACTACCAAGTTTCCTAATGTTGACATATTTAATTAAGCTGATAATGTTTTAAAGTCCTACTGGCTCTTCTGAAATGTGTGAAATGGTACATCTCCACTTCAGCACATTTAGTTCAGGCTCCGGTTTCGTTCTAATGAAGAAACTACACATGTTGTGCGAGGTCAGCACCTCAGTAACGTGAGGACAGATCTGTCTTTTGATAGTGTTCACTTAACCTTTTGCGCTTCTGTTGCTGTAATGAAGTGCTTTGGTACATTCTCCGAGATAGTGTTGCCACAACTGGGGTGTAGCCGTGTAACAGAGTCGCCCCAAAGGGGAAGTTATATTTGTTCACAGTGTCAGTGATGGACAACACTTGCATTCCTCCGCTGATGACAGCTTTTTGACAACGTCTGACGAAAGCTGATTAGATGTTGTAGTATTCAACATATGTTGTCTTGCTTCATTCCTCTTCAGGAACCCCTATGGCTCTGAAGTTCTTCCCTCGTCAGTCCACCTCGCTCTCCTCTTTCCTGCGTGAATACAATCTGTCCCTTTCTTACTGCACCCATCCTTCTCTGACGCGGGCCCTTGGCATCTTCTTTTCCACACCGTCCTACTATGTGTTTGCCCAGCAAGCTGGTCTATATGGTGACCTCTACAGTGTGATAGTGTCAGAGGTCAGTTTGGCTGGTTTGTGGTGTGAAACGTGCTGTTGATGCCCTGCATGGTGTGTCCAGCCTAACAAAAATGAGGTTCTGAGGATGTTGTAAAATGAGGACGATTTCCTGTAGTTTCAGCAGAACAAAAGCTTGCGTGGATGTTAACATGTCTTGCAAACACATCCAGCAGAAGTTACATTTATCTCCTACTAATTTGGAACCAAAAACTTTAAAAGAAACTTAAATGTTTTTGACAACATGATGAGCAATCATTTACAACATTAAGGTAAATGATTCTAGAGAAAGATGGTTGATTATTGAGTCTCAGTCACTCAACAAAACAACAGCTGTGTTCACATGGCCCCTACTATTCTACAAACAATCAGATTACTAGATCAAACAAACAAAAGAGACTGTTGTGATTTGGCCAATTCAGGAGGAATTTTCTATCTGACTGAGAGGGGTGCAAACCTTTGATAATCCATTCGAAACACTTAATCTGATTGTTTCACTCTGGTTGTTATAAATATATCCTTTCTGCACATCTGCCCCTTGTGGGGGTAGATGATGTGACATGAACAAGAGCAAAACAGAACTTGTTAGTTGCGGATATAACTTAGAAGTTTCTGTTAGAAACCTTATAAGATTTAAGACTAATATTGTTCTCAGGATGTTTTATGGATCCAACTTCTTCTTCTCTCTAGTTTACTGGTAAAGGGCAATACTGTTAATGTTGATGTTTCACACCAGGCTGAAACAGTTTTTGTGCACATCATAAAGTTATATTCTGATTTAATGCTTAATGATTAGTGGATTTCTAAACTAAGAATTAAGAATGACTTCAACTGGACTAAAGAAATCTTTCTCATGTAAACATAGCTAATGAGACTCAACAATCAACTATCTTTCTCCAGAATCTCTTACCCCAACTTTAATGTATCTTGCAATTTGAAACAATGTTAATACCAAACATATCTGCAAAATATTTACTGCCAATGTATTTTATTTGTCTTCCCCACTATATATGCAACATAATCTCTTAGAATGACACAGGCTCAATGAAAGTTTTTTCTTGTTCTGTTTAGGCACTTTCAGTACTTGGTTAGAGTTATGGAAAGGTTGTTGTCTTGGTTTTAATACTGATTAAGTCCCCACTGACTGGAGCTGGAGAAGGAACTTGTTTAGCTTATAAAGATTTAATTGAAACCACAATCTTTCCGTGATCTCAACCACAGTGTTTCTGTTGCAAAAAGAACATTGCACTTGCTTCACTGGAAAAATGTTGCCTGTGAACAAAATCCAAACAAAAACAAAACAAATTAGCAGCATAAAAATGTAATTTCACGACATCTGTATTAAAGACGAATTTGAATCACTTGCAAAGCTGCAAAAGACTTCAACTTTAGTCGGCAGTGTGACTTTCTTACAGGGATTTTGTGGAAAATGTAACTGCTGACCGTGTCCTTTTGCTTGATAAAGGCTTTCAACTCGCCCTCTCGTGTGTCTGTGTCACTGCCAGTAACATAATAGAGCAGTGATAAGAATAAGGGCAGCCTGCTCTCACTGAATCAAGTGGGAGTACATGAAGTAAAGCAGGGGTTTCCAAGAGCGTCACCAGCCAATTTGATGACGCAGGTTTTGAATGTCTTTGATGTAGTGTTCTTCTAACCAGCCTTCACCTAATTTTCATTTGTCATCTAATATGAAATGTTTGAAATATAGAGTTGTTTACTAGGGCTGCAACTAATAATTATTTTCATCATAGACCAATCTGTTCTCAATTACTTAGTTGTTTGGTCCATAAAATGTCAGAAAATAGTGAAAAATGTTTCCCAAAAGCCCAATACAATGTCCCCAAATGTCAGCTATTCAGAAACCAGAAAATATTCACATTTGGCAAGCTGAAGCCACTGAATTTGTTTTTTTTTTCTTTAAAATGACTCAAAATGAACTGATTATCAAAATAGTTGGCAAGTAATTTGATAGTTGACAACTATTTGACTAATTGTTGCAGCTTGAATGTTTTCGGATGTTTCTGCAGCACTGATCCTGTTTGTCTTGGTGTTTCAGGTTGGTGTGGATGAAGAATGTGTCCAGAGGGTGATGTCCCAGCTGAGCGGTGCCGTCACACACCTCCACTCTCTGGGCTTCGTCCACCGGGACATCAAACCTGAGAACATCTTCCTGTGTGACAGCTCCTGTCGCTGGGTCAAACTGGGTGACTTTGGCCTCGCCCGGGCCATCGGCTCCTGCGTTCGAGCTGTCTGGTACGAGTCGCCGTTCTGCACTCCGGAGGTGGAACCTGCCAAGGAGGGTGAGAGGAGGGCGTGTGATGGGAGTGAGGAGGAGATGGAGGACATTTGGATAACTGTGGAGCCCTGTATTGACAGCTGGGCCCTCGGTGTCCTTGTCTACTGCCTCCTAACTGGCTGCTTCCCCTGGGAGGAGAGCACTCACGATGACCGCGGCTATCGTAAATACAAAGAGTGGTTCAACCGTGATGCTGAAAAGGAGGGGCACATCAGGGATGGTGAGTGGATTGATGAGGAGGAAATAGACACAATCATGAAGGAGAACCAGAGGGAAAACCCTCCTCCTTCTCAGTTTCAGGGCCTCAGCCCGCTCGTGATGACTCTTTTCAAGGAGCTGCTCCACCCGGAGCCCAAACACAGAGGAAGCCCAGAGGAGATCCTGAGCTACCTGGGTGGACCGTGGCTGATGGAGACGGAGAGGGAGGAGCAGAGGAAGGCGGAGGAGGCAGAGAAGGAGGCCAGAAAAATCAGAGAGGGAGGAGGGGTAGCAGAGGAGCTGATGAGGGAAGGAAGAGGGGAGAGATAAGCTTTGTCTATATAGAAATGTTTCAGTAATTTTTTAATGGATATAACATGTTTGATATTATGCTGCAATGTATTTGTAATTATAGATTCAAATCTAATGCAAAAGTATACTTTATAAGGTGCTATATTTTCGTATTTTTTTTTATAAACATCCTTACTAAAGTTACCACTTCCTTTGTTGTATATATTCCAGTGTGTGTGTGTGTGTGTGTGTGTGTGTGTGTGTGTATGTGTGTGTGTCCTGTATATATGTGTTCATGTGTGCTAATGGAAAGAGACTGTAGATAATACAAGAAAAGTCTGATGTTTTAAACTAGAAGTTGTATCAGAGTGCCTTTACTGATCTGTATTGGAATTGTTGTTTAAATAAAATAAACTTCTTGTATTTACCTGAACTTCTCATCAAGGTATTAATGTAATTTGTTATCATTATACACCACAGGGTTGCACAACAAAGTGAGCATTGTAGTCTCTTCATGCTGCACAAATATAGAACATAAATACAGACAATTAAATTCAGTATAGAATAGGATAGAAAAAAGGCAATATGTAAAGTCACTATATACACGTCAGATAAATGGCATTTCAGAATTGTACTTCAACATGAGACAGCTTGTTGTGTCTTTATATATTGCACTGTATATTGTAAATCTGAGGTTGAATGTGTGGTAAACACCAAGACTCTGCACTGTGAGGACAACGTCCAAAGCTGCTCGACTGCTGGTGTCACTTCACCCCTCACCCAACCTGACCTCAGAGTCCCTCATCTTTCTTGACTAAAATATCAGTGTATCTGATGCAGGACAGGAGGGGTTAGGAGACATTTTAATCTTTCAATGCTAAAGAAAAGAAAACCCTAACCTTAATGAGTTGACTTAAAAATGAATGTAATAATAAACTCAATCATGATAAGTAAATAAATAATGAAGTGTGTGCAGCGTGTGGGATTTGGTGGCATCTAGTGGTGACCTTGCAGATTCAAAACACCTTGTTCTACTCATTCGAGCTTTTAAAAGAACTATTATGGTGGCTGCAAAACTCGTTTGAAACTGTGAAACCAGTGTTTGTTTGTTTTTTGTCTGTTCTGGGCTACCGTAGAAACATGGCAGTGCAACGTGGCAGCCTCCTGGGAGGAGGACCCATGTCCTCTGCAGATATAAGCATCTCATTCTAAGGTAATAATATGAATTTTATTTTGAGGTGATTATACACTAAGGAAAACACACTTATGAATATTATATTTAATTTTTTACCATATTTATTTATTAATGATAATTAACTCACACATATATCAGAAACATTTGGTTTGTGCACAGTATGTCCTCCTCCAACATTACCTGCTTTGTTTTTTATTCAGTGCTTAAATAAATAAGAAAGGACACCAACAGTATGAAATAATTTTTGACTTTATGGTAGAAGATGGTTTCAGAAGATGCAGCCTAGAAACATTTATCATTTATCATTGATCAAATTTATGTTTTATCTTATTGGAGGTTAGACAGCCTCAGCATACACATAGATCCTACACAAATACACAAATATACAAGCATTATGCTCTTTTTTTATTCATCAATCTATCAAACTTTATTTGTATAGCACATTTTATACAGGTTAGTGCAATTAAGTGCTTAAACCCGTATCTGATTATGTATAAACATGTGTAACTTCAATGTAAACCTGCCAGCCATAAAAAAACCCCAACATAATTACTTATTAGTTATGTGTAAATAAGGACATAAATAATCAGTTATTTATAAATACTGATTGACAGCTCATGAAAGCTTTATAAAACCTACTTCATAAGAGATGGAAGAGTAAACTTATGGAAAGAAGTGGCATCTTTGATGTGGTGAAGCAACAGGTGCTGCCGAGCACAAGAAGCACATCTAAAATTGGACTTAACAATACAACCTGATAGTGACACCAGTGTGATCTTCTTCCAAGTGTGCGTGATGCAGACCCCGGGCATACTACCTGCAGCATAAGACGTATGTAATTTATTCACACTGGCAAAATGACCTTTATTATAATATATTATTCTGTACTTGAACACATGATTGATTGACATGTTGACAGTAAGACAAGCCTCACGTGAAGTCCACACACATGGCAGGATGACCTCAATATTGTTCGTGAGGACGTTTGTCCTACATCTGTCACAGAGGTTGAAAAATTACCTACATTCCTGTCCGGTTACAGTGCCTCAAAATGAATGCGCTGGTATTGCACATAGCCATTTTGAACATGTTTGCCACTACTGAATCATGCTATGATGTTAACAGCTGTCTGCCACCGTAGATGCAAATAAATAAATACACCTTAAAAATAGCTTTAATTCACAATAGATTAAGGTGGATTTACTCTGAATGCAACAAGTAAATGGAAAAATGCATCAAAGAAAATTAAATCCTCAGTTTTAACTTTCACATTGCAACATGCACAATATCTCTGTTTCAGTTTGGAGTGGTTCCCCGTTGGTAGCAAGCTGCTAATGTGCAGCCCGGGTGTGTGTGTATGTCAGTAGGGCCTGTGCTAACCCCTTTGCTAAGGGCCACTCCAGATGGATTTATAAATAGACCCCAGACCCATCTATTTACACAGCGTGCACATCATCACCTCCCTCTGACTATCTGCACTCCACAGCCCTCCAAATGCAAAAGTCAGGCTGCCTTGGCGCCCGCAGGCCTGTAACAGCACAATCTGATGGAACACTCTGACCCATCTTGACTGTTAACTCCCTCGTCTCTGCTCTCTTTTTATCTCTGGCCCTCCCACTGATTACTTTTCCCTTGTGTTGCTCCTCTCAAGCCACTTTGGCCTTGTCTCTTCCCTTTCATCTTTGCTTCTGTGGTCACATATACTTTATGCAACTTTGGCAGGTGTCTACGGTTCAGTCACTCCCTCCCTGGACCTTTCTTTTATCAGGTCACCAGTAACATGAACCAAGAACTACTTCTTTAGTCTTGTCACATAGTACAGTATGTTTATATTAAAACTGTAAAACCTCCTTTAGTAACGGCTGTTTGTGATTCGTTGTTTTCTGGGAAACAGAGGAACGAGGCTCATGTGACACTTGGGTGGGGAGTCAATGGAGGACCACAGCTTGACAAATGGAAACACATGGTGCGGACCACAGAGACAATAGAGTGCCAACACAAAGATGCTAATCGAGGTGTAAATCTGTTCGAGGTCCATGAGGACAGAATACAGGGATGACGAAAACAGGAGAAACAAGGACAGCTATACAGAGGGCTGGACTGGGACTAAAAACTGGCCATGGCATTTTTGGCTCAGAAGATCGAACACCACCCAGTACACTATCTGTGTGGTCCCTTAAATATACACTACACAGAAATATTTAAATATAGAAATATAAAGGTTACACTTTTGTTTTTGCTCCTGTTTTTCATGAGTTGAAGTAAAAAAAAAACTAAAAAAAAACTGAGGCTTCTTCTGTGCACACAAAAGGTTTATTTCTGCAAATTATGTTAGCAAATTTGTTAAAATCCATGTTAGTGAGCACTTCTCCTTTGCTAAGATAATCCATTCACCTGGTGGCACCACCATGCCACAGGTGTGGCATATAGAGATTAAACAACAGGATTATGATTAGGTTGCTCCCTGAATTTAAACGTTAGTTGGTGAGAAGAGTCTTGGACAACTGAGCTTTCATTTATTTGTAAGTCACAGGAAAAAAAGGAAAAAAAAGAAACACCTCAAACTCAGGAGCTCTGTCTTGCCATTAGACACTGGATCGTTGCAACACAGACCGTTTCTCTCCTAACACTGTAGTCATAGGTGTACTGATGCTAAATGTGCTGTAGCTGCCATTAGCTATTTAGCTCAGTTAGCAGTCTTGGCAAAGGAGAAGTGCTCACTGACATGGATTTGAACACATTTATCAACAAAATTTGAGATAAATACACCTTTTGTGTACATAGAAGAAATCTTTCTCTTTTTTTTACTTCAAGTTATGAAAAATGTGAGCAAAAAGTGTTGCGTTTTTATTTTTATTGAGTGTATTTACTTTACTCTTCCCCCAAAGCACTACAAAGTTGAGACGTGTTCTATTGACAAGTGTACCAGTGCAAGTAGAGCATTGTACTTACTTGCTTTTGACTGACTAATATTAAAAATTAAGAGTTGAAATGATATCACCCACTGTGCATTGGCAACCTCAGTAAGCCAGATTACCAGTCCAGCACTAATTATAAATCTTGTCCTAACTAAAACCCAAGGGCAATGTCAGGAAGATGCACCTTGTTTTATTTTGAATCATGTTGTACTTCCAAGTCACACAGACCTTTAAAAGATTGTGAAGATGATAGATACACCCACAAATCAGATTTAGATTTGTAATGTCAGCAAGATTCAGATTTCATGCTACCAGTATTAAATGAAGCTCAATTTAGCACAAAAGTTTAAAATTCATGGAGGTCTGCATGATGTCACATTCAGTGTCCACAAAGCACCAAAACAATTTTTCATTTCATAATTCACATGAGTAAACTTGTTTCTTTTGTTTCTTGAGACTTTCATGTTCTTTTATGTTTGTGGACCTCATGGATGAAGGATTGACTACCAGCTGGAAAATTACACGAGATGTAACAGATATTTAGACAAGTGTCTGATAAAACAAGTCACATGTCCTGAGAATGATAGCCACGAGCACGGACACCGATATGAGAGCCAGATTGATGGTCAGAGCAAATACAGAGTTCCTGTGGCCAAATGGCTGAAATGTATCCCCAGAGTGAAGCAAAACTCTTGGGTCATCTGGCCTAATCTGTCCCCTATACCCCCAACTGTCACTGTCACCTGGCTGGTTGTTAAGGTTCACTGACTTTAATTGCTTAACCAGGATTGAGAGTCATGATATTGATCCCACAGAGGAGCCACAAATTATCACTTTTGCAGAGCGAGAAGAGCTGATGAGTAACACTGGATCTAGTTTGTAATTCATCATGAGTGAGCATTGCTGAGAATTGCAAAGTGCTAATGGGAGAGTTGACTTGCTGTGTGTTTACGTGTGCTCACTTGTATTGCTATCTTTGTGAGGACCAATATTCAGTTTTAAACCATTAATGTGAGGACATTTCTGCGTTGTGAGAACATTTTGGCCAGTCTTTACTACTTTAAAAGACTGTTGAAGGTTAGACTTGGTTTTAAGGTGCAGGTTAGAATAAGGATAGAGTAGGATTGAGGTTATGGTGTTATTTTGTGCTATCATGTTGAATTTTTATTACTTGTTATTAGTGACATCTGTGGCCGTTAAGTGAATTGCAGTCGGCAGCCTTGGCATTGGCCAAAACCTTGGTGTGGCATCCACAAGACTAAACCTGATTGAATGGCATCATGTTGATAGATGAGGTAACTAAAATTAGGTTTGTGTGGACATGGGTGCTGGTCATTTGACGTCAGTAGACCTCATTTTTAAGCTAGTATAAGCTAGGATTGCAGACTGTTGGCACTGTCGGGTAGCTGAAGAGTGGCATAAATTCCACATGCTTTCCAAGTCCTTTACATAGAAATCAGTCCACAGGCTGTTATAGTCACCTGAATTTTTTAAATTGGGCGACTCCATCTGCGATCTTTTGCAGGCTTTTCAAATGGAAAGTCACATTTAACCATTAGCAGAAAGCAACACAACACTACACAGCACAACACAACACTATTTCAGGAGATAAAAGACAGATAAGATTGCAGACGCAATCTCTATTATACACCTCTCTTCCCCAAAAAACCCCATGGTTTACATGTTCACAGGAACACAGCGGTGCAGAATCTCCCAAATTATTTAATTGAATGGTGACCAGTTTTTAAATGGAAAAAAAACAACATAACCTTTTAGCTTTATGGATATGAAGCATTTGTCAATAAGAAATGACATCACAATACGAAAAAATAGCTATGTAGGTGCTGGTGGACCATTTCTGTTGCAGAGTTCAAAGGGTTAAGTAAAGTTAAAAGTGCGTGTGTGTGTGTGTGTGTGTGTGTGTGTGTGTGTGTGTGTGTGTGTGTGTGTGAACATGTATTACTCATGTTATGGGGACACAAATCTGTTTACACAGTCACATTGTGGGGACATGCCTTCCTTATGGGGACAAAAAATCCCCATAAGTGCCCATAACATAAATCCAAAATTTCAGGGTTAAGACTTATGGTTAGGGCAAGGTTAAAGTTAGGGTTAGGGTTGGCTTAGGCAAGTGGGGGTCAAGGGTAGAGTTAAGGTAATAAAGACCACAGTGGTGATGCTAGATTGTGCAACCATGGTGCAGTCAGGAATATATTGTTGCCACAGATTTTATAGCACAGACTCTTCATCCCAGTGCTCCCAATGTCCTCTGGCCTTTCTGCCCAACAAAAATGCTATGTAGACACAGTCCCTAAGTCTCCAGGAAATGAATGTAAGTTAATGTAATGTCCTCTGAAGTGATGGAAACACGACTCTCTCTCTCTCTCTCTCTGTGTGTGTGTGTGTGTGTGTGTGTGTGTTTTCCTGCATAGGAAACGCAGCAGTGCATGAAAAATGTATCAGCTGTTTGAAATGCAGATACAGTAAGAGAGAAGCAGAGAGGGAGGAGTGTGTTGGGGTGAAAAGGAGGTCGGTGAGAAAGTATGTATTGCAGAGCTGGCATGCCTCATGCATTGCCATCCAACTAATAAACAAGTCAAGAGATTATCATGTGTTTACTATCTGGCATGTTTGCCTTAACCATTCTGCATTACTTTCTCACTTCCCCACCACCTGACTCCTTTACTCCACTTCTACCTTTCCTCTCTTTCTTCTTCTCTGCCCCCCTCTGCTCTACTTTCCCCTCATGGTGGAGCAGCGTGAGCAGAGTGGCAGGTTGATGTGTTCAAAGGATTGATCGTCCCTCTTGGCTCCTATCCTCCTCTCTTTTGCTTACACTGCTTTCATCCGTCAACCTGTCATCAGGCTCGCCCAGTCGACCTTGTTAGGGCCACCCCGCAGGCGCTCACCCCAGAGCCCGTGTAGCCCCGATATGTCAAGGGGATGATGAGTGTCTCCCTCTTGAACTGACTAGGCCCGACCATAGGGTGAGAGCCAGTGAGAGTTTTGTCGTGTGTGACTTCAGGGGTATGTGTAGCAATATTTATATTAGTCAAGTGCATGGAAGCCAGTGCAGAGTCAAGTTTCCCTCCCAGTGCAGCTGTAACGAACAGTCCCAATGAAGAGCATCTTTTCAACACAAAGAGCCTCTGTCACAAAGGGTCAGGAGCTACGGCCTTGATACAGACACTTTCATCCACGCACACATGACCACAGGGGATATTTGAAGGGTAGCTTATGTAAACTGATAATTAAAGAATTGTGGGTTACAGATGACACATGTCTAACCATGTATACATGTGTACAATGTATACAAATATACCAGCCCAATAACAGAATTAATGAAAACAAAACAAACAAAAGGAAAGAAACAAAAACAACCCTTGTCTTCCAATGGTTGAAGTTCATCTGTGAATTATATTGTATAAGGTTTAGGTTGGGTAACCTCTACAAGGATTCATGTTTAAATATGATTAAAACACAGTTTAACTTATGTTGTAACAAACTTTTAACCCAGTTTAAATCGAAGTAAGATTGAATTTAGACCTTGCTTTAAACCTCAGTTTAGTTTTTACTCTAAACCTAAATCAAATTCTGTTGCACCAAAACTTAAAAATTTGATCCACTGTTAACTTTAAAATTACACTTGAGGAGGTTACATCAGGCTCCAAAAGACATCAAAGGAGAGCAGACTGAGCTGGTGACAGAGTGTAAGTACCTTGGACTTACAATGGATCACCAACTTTCTTAGGATGCATGTGGTCTTTCCGGTTAGATCAATTGAGCTAACATGTTTGTTTAGAGATGCTGTCAAGTTATAATTTAATTTTGTGCTTTTACAAATATTGAAGGCATCACCCAGTAATGTATAATATTCGAGGCAGACATGGTCTATTCAGATACATTTGATATTCCTTAACTGGTGTTTTAACCATTTCTCTCAAAGATATACAGTATATTCTCAAAATCAGAACACTTGGAACAAGATTTATTTCCGTGGCAATAAAAATAAAACTATGGCTGCAACCTTTTCAATTAATTGATTAATAGTTTGCTATATAAAATTTCAGAAAATAATAAAACATACTCATCAGAATCTTCAAGAACTGAAGGTGACCTCTTTGAATGTCTGTCTTTATACAAAACTCAAAGATATTCCAGATAAGTAAGACAGGGAGGAGCAGCAAATCTTCACATTTGAGTTGCTGGAACCACTGAATATTAGGTGTTTTTGCTTCATACATGATAATTAACCAGTTAGCAACATTTTTTGGAATTTCGTGTTGATCAATTAATCCAGAGGACCCCTTATGAGAAAAAAATATACCAGGGACCTCCTCATGTATGTCTCTTGGAATAATTTGAAGTAGCTCGTGTTAGATTAGAGCATAGTTTACCAACTTTTACCAAGCAAACAAGCAAGCAAACAAATAAGTAAATGTTTTTCTTATGATAATTTAATTGAGCACGGATGCTCTGGCAAAGTGTCCCAGACCCCCATATGAGATCGACTGGACTAACTGATTAATTAACTCGTGCTCTCAGCACAAAACTAAACAAACACACTGCGTTTGCCATGGAGAATTCAAATCACACATGTCCAGGATGTGTAACACATGACTCGGGGAGATTAAACATGTGTTTAAAACATGGGACTGCCTGTCTGTTTCACTCACATTACAGTAGTTTAAGAGAAAATTAAAGACAGATTGTAACTCACTTGATTTTTATTAACTGTTCCATTAACTCAGTAACTTTTTTTTTGACTGATCCCTGCACAGGACTGCATGTAGAGGAGGCCAGAGACTGTAATCTATGTGCACTGCTCCACCTGCTGGTTATATCAAGTAGTGCAAAAGTCAAACTTGAGGCCCACTGTGGCTGGATGCCTCTGTTCATTTGTGTCCTTTCATTAATTTGTTTTCTTCATTAATAAGACAACAAATCCAAGCAGATTCCAGAAGAAATGTAACTTTTTGAGGATCAGAAAAATCTACATGCTCTTACAAGAAGAGCAACAAATGTACTCAGACAAGCCTGCATGTCTGATCTTTAAGACACATGGTTAGTGATATCTTTACATTTGTGCTTACAAAGACTGAGGGAAAAGATACGAAGGTAAAGACAAGTCCTCTGTCACTTACAAATGTAGTGGAGTCTATTTAATGAACAAGAGCAGCTACTGCCCTACTTTTTGTGGGTGATGACAGTTTGAGTGTTTTGCTTTCTGTGCTGATAAAACACTGAGACACTTGGATAGTGGGACTATTAATCTGTCTAATAAAATGTTTGTTTCTGACCAAAAAAAAAAGATTTGTGTGTGAACTAAAGGAAATCATCTGATCAGATCAGATCAGATTGTGGCTGCAGCTTTTTTAAACCAGATTGGGCAGAGAAAAAAGTGAAAAGCAAGAAAACTATGATGGTTAGGAAGACAGGGGGAGGAGGAAGAGGAGGGAGGAGAGGGAAGGAGGGGAAAGAGGAGAAGACAAAAGATTCATAAAACTAAAGCAGTTGTGGACGACAGCAAAAAGTTGTGAGTACAAGTTAATTATGCTTCTTTTTCACTTGAGATTTTGACGCATACAGTAGGAGACACAGAGGAGCATCTGCACATGCAGGATATCTCACATCCGAAGATATTAATGTTAGGCTGTTTCCTATTGATTAGATGTAAACATGAGATGTAAAGAGTGAATGCTTGGCTGATTAACTGATTCACTTCAGGATTTATATTTTATAGTTATGTGATGTGTGTCTGCATACAGAGGTTAGGAGGTACACGCAGTGAAAAACATGTCATTCTGACAAACAGATCAACAGAGGCATGCATGGAGCTAAACCAGGTCAATCCACACTTATCAGTTCAGTAATTGCAAATGTATGACTGTGGGATTAACGGAGCAGAAAAGACAAAAGCGTGATGCTCAGATAGACGGGGCCAGGGATGATCTTACAGTTGGAAAGCAGTGATATGTTCTATGAAAAGAAAGCTGTAAAAGAATGTGCGACTGTAACAGAGGAGGGGTGGAGGGGGTGCTCAAATAGGGCACAAAAAAAAAAAACACACATTCTTTTGAGAGAACTCACGTCTTGGACTCCAAAGTTACACTGACACATCACGAGAGGAATGATGCAGGGCGGGAGAGGAGAGAGGGAAGCAGAAAGACTGAGGGAAAGGAGAAAAACACATTTTCACAGGTAGAAAGTGTCATTTAAAACTTTTTTTAATAGTTGCTCCACTTCCACTTAATCTAGCTGTTTACAAGCAGTCCAAAGTAAACATGAATATCCTGCAGAACATATTATTCCACAGCAAAATGACATCAGGCACTCTTCAACAACTTGTCTGTGTTCCAAAACATAGCACTGCTCTCTGTTTTTAGCTGGAGCAAACTTACTTCAGGGAAAACATTACAGTGGCCTGGAGCATTTATATGCACGGAGATTAAAGGAAACATAAACAACACAAAAATCTTGAGCAGGATATTGAACAGTTCCACTCTGTGAAATCACCCTGACTCTTTTCCTCTTCGGTTTCCTCCAGCTCGTAAAGCTTTACCTCTTACAAGTTGAAGGAATGGGCAGCCTTCCAGTGGTCCTGCTCCTCTGCAGTTTCCACGGTAACGCTGCCAAACAGAACACACAAATCATCTTGTTTAATTATGGTTGAGTCGCTGTGTGTTTGTTTTTATGCTGCGAAACACTCCCCTCATGTGGTTTCTGTTCCACAGCTCTCACAGCTGTAGCCCAACCCGACCAGGCTGGTAATGCTCCTCTTCTCCTCTTAAGTCACACATTTTAGATCAGGACGAGTTGTGCTGCATGACATCTGTCTGTCCAATAATGGGTGGCATCAACAAGGATTGATTTTTTTAAACCAGATTAAATCATGGTTTAACTTTAAAATATGTTGCATCAAACTTTTAAACTTGCTAAAAATGAAAAAAAGAAGAAGAAGAAAGATTTAATTTAAACCTCTCTTTAAACCTCAGTTTTATTCTAAACCTCGGTTAAATTTAATTCTATTGCACCAAAAGTTTGAGTTCCAATTTAAAATGTGATCCAGTATTAAATCTAAACTTACATTTCAGGAGGTTTAACTTTTAAAATGGCTGCCTTTTGAGAAATCAAAATAGTCCTTTTCAAAGAAAATTAAGAGACAAACTCAGGGTGTCTCTTATTTATTTTCACTCTGGTTGATAATTCAGTCAACAAGATTTTCTCAAAGTGGGTGAAATTAGAGCTTCTCTGCAAAGTCATCATGAGAAGGCTAGGCTAACTAACTTTAGAACGCGAGCAAACAACATAATTTTTCTCCTTTTTAAAACCTTTAGCCAGCAACCAAAAATACAGCTTTTAAAACCTTTCTTTTGCTAGAAACTTTTTTTTAAATTAACTTTTTAGCTAGCTAGCAAACACTAGCTAGCTATAGAGTAAGCTAATCATAGACCCTTTGTTAGTGCAGTCTGGTCT
This sequence comes from Lutjanus campechanus, assembly GCA_027495735.1. Classification (NCBI taxonomy): domain Eukaryota; kingdom Metazoa; phylum Chordata; class Actinopteri; order Lutjaniformes; family Lutjanidae; genus Lutjanus; species Lutjanus campechanus. Next base: position 142,794 of record JAJHUR010072330.1, read on the forward strand.
GAGTCATTGCAATGTGTCACTGGTTAAATGTGTTCCCAAACTGATTTGTTTTTTTCCCCCCTTGTTTCTAGAGGTCATTGAGACACCTGGAGACACCTTGCCACCCAGTGAGTGACAGCAGATTGAAGATGACCTCTGAACTGCTGGCACAATGTTTTTCATGTGCTTCATGCAGTCATTATGATTGATGCACTTTCAATGTGTCATGTATCCTGTGTTTCTGCAGACTGTAGGGAGGAGATGTATCCTTGCACCAGGATGTACTCAGTTCACCGGCCCATCAAGAGATGTATTGGTGCTCTTTGTATCTACAGGTGATCTGCAATTTACCTGCAGACTGACTTTCCTAAGTTAGCAGTGAATATCTTAGTACAGAAGCAAATCCTGACTAACTTGAAGAATCCTATCTTATCTCAAGTTAAGAAATCCTTCTCATCTAAAGATTAAAAAAACATAAGATTTTTACAGTTCAGTTGTAATGGCAATTTCCCTAAATCAGGTCCCAACTCTAATTACCATGT
>JAJHUR010072330.1:143887-202318 GCA_027495735.1 Lutjanus campechanus
CTCTTTGAGATCCAATTGAGAAATGAAAGGTTATGTAATAGAGAAAATTCTATCAACTGAATGTTTTTATTTTCTATTACTGCTTTGCTAAACTCTAAAACATTTAATGTGCGCTGTGCATACTAGGGATGAAGTAATTACTGACTTCACAATAATCCATGCTAAAATTCCTTACAATTTGCATTGCTATTTCAAATTTTCGTTATAATTAGTCACTCAGATGCAGGCGCACATGTAATCTGGGTTTGTTTTGCGTAAATTAAAACATTTACATCAGAAAGGACATGATGCCATTTCAGATCGTTGAGAGGTACTTTTTGAGCATTTTCAGCACATTTCAGGGTTCAATGTTGATCTTTTTTTTTCCACTTGCCTAGTCGGGCAATGGGTCAGAAATTTACTTGCCCAAAGTCAATTTTTATTTGCCCCTGAACAAATTGTTTTATTTTTTAGCGGTTATCAAATGACAACAAAGGCTTAACTGTTATGTTTAATGTAGGGCTGCAACATCTATAAAATGTTAGAAAATATTTAAAAAATGTCCAACCCAGTTTCTGAAAGTCCAAAGTGATGTCTTTAAATTTCTTGTTTTGTCACTCCAAAACCCAAGATACTCAGTTTAATCTGATGATAAATGGAGAACATTAGGAAATCTCATATTTGAGAGACTGAAAAGAGAATTTTCCTTCTTTTGTGCATGAAAAATTAATTTAACAATTGATCAATTATGAAAACAGTTCATAATTTAATTTCTAGATTTACTTGCCCCACACGGCATTTTACTTGACCCTTAAAATACTGATAACCATGAGAACTTTGGTCACTGTCATTGTAATATGAAATTTTCATACCATTCTATCTCTAGTGCACACATTGTGTCTGCACATGTAGATGTACTGAAGAGGTTTTACCCTGTCTACCCTTCCTCCTGTGTCTCAGTCTCAGTGAGACCTCAAAAAAGTGTAGTCTATGAATAATATTATATGCTGAAAATGAGACGTGAGAAGGCTAAAATATTGTAGTTTGGGGGAAAAAATGCCGTCACTACATTGAAGGATCACTAATCCTTCAGAATGGTTGTTAAAATGATGTAAGGGAAATCAGCGAGACCTCACTGGTCTCACTCTGGGTCATTGCTATGCACGAGAGTTAGTAGTAAGTCTCCATTCAGACCCTGAGCCAGAAGGTGACACTGTATTGAAGCCAAGTACTAAATACCCAACAAGGGACTGATTGCCTCGCATACACCAGGATTAGAATGAGTTAAAATCACAGAAAGCCTGTGAAAACCCTCACTACTGTCACAATGAGAACAGAGCAAGTGTTGCTTGCACAAATATTCTTTGAACCTACATCTCATTAAACATGCTTGTGCACAATGGTAAAAATATATGCATCATCTTCAGTCATCATGTACAGTAAAGGGGTTCAATGGCTTCATGAAATAAAAACAAACCGTAAATCATAAGAGAGGCCATCGTCTTTGAATTAATTTTCTGCTCTGGTTGTTACTGAGCTGGAAAAAAAAAACTTACCAGCAAACGCCCTTTAGATACATTTTCCCTTGATAACTTCTGCCCCAATGTAACAGGTCATTACCGCCTTGTTTGTGCATGTCTGGTTTTCCTTGAGTAATTGTGTAAAATAAGGGGAAAGCATAGCCATGGCACAGCTTAATATTGCTTAATTTATTCTCTGTTTAGATGTGGAATCTAATGAGAGTGTTTTACTATGTTCTCACATGATGCGCAACTCATTTCCCTCAGACAAAGAGCCCCTGAAGTCCCTGGTAATTATCCACAGAGATGTTGAGTTCTTGGGTCACGTGTTTATCTCCTTCAACTCGACACGTCCCATGGGCAGCCCTCTCCTGTTCTCACTGCAAAATCCTCAGTAATATGCTGCGTTTTCTTTGATCTTGCAACATTCCTAATCTGAATACAATTTCCTGAATTTGCAATCAGATAATTGTTAGGTTGCACATAAATTGACATTGCAATCAATAGTCAAAGCACATTTCAAACAGAAGAAAAAAACAGCATGTGTGCTGTAGTGTGCTGTGATGTAGTGTGTTTGCATGCTCGCTACTTGTTATCTGTGGTATTCACAAATATATGGTTCTTTACCATTAAGCACTTGAGAATTCTTTATTTAAAGGAGAAATATTTAATACATTCACTGTATGAAACCATAAAATCACCATATGTCGTAAGAGATTAAGGAAACATGCTTAATTGAAATAATTAAAGAGTTAAAACTAAGGCTGAATGTTTGCCCAATGAGTTAGTGTTTGTTTATGAGTTATAAGAAATCATTAATAATCTTTAAGAAAGAGTAAATGTTTCTCATGCTTCAATTGAGAAATATATTAATGGAGTCTGGCAGAAGGAAACAACTTGCTTCAGCCATAGATCCTGCATTAAATAAGCATTCAACCTATTATATAATATAATATTTTAAAAATTCTTGTAGAGAGTTTGTAACAACTTGTTTATGCTTTATATTAACAAGCCAGTGAGTAAGAACTTGGTTCATCAGAGGAACTTGTCCTTTGTCTGTTCTGTCGTGCCAAATGTGTAAGCTTTTTAGCATGCATTTTCTGGAGCATTTTTTGGGAAGATAGCCAGGGGCACTCAATGTTTCATCAAATCTGCAGTGTCACTTCATTGAGCTTGTCACTGCATTAGCCGTGTTGCTTCTAATAAATATGCTTTATTGAACATGCAGCAGTTTGCAGAGTTTCAACACGAACACAGCCAAGAAAAGTGCCTTTAATTTAAACTTTCTTCTAAGTGTTTGAAAGGGGGGCTCATACTCTATGCAGATACACAGCCGCAACTGCAACACATAAGGCTGGAAAAAGAAAGAGAAAGCAATCAGTGCACTCATCAAAGTTGAAAGGAGTGTGGTTCTTTTTCAAGCAGGTTCGGATAATGTTTGATCTGGTGGGTTCACAATTCCACACAACAAATCACCATGATGAGGGAGAAATTATCTTACATAGAACCAGGGAAGGTAATTTTCAAGCAATTTTGGCTTCGTTGACAAGAGGTCAATGTTTAGACAGACGGAACAAGGGATAAAAGATTGCAGTGATGGTGGCCAGGTGCTCAAATGTCTACTTAAGCCAAGAATTATCAGTCCCAAAAACATAAAAGAATATGGACTTGCATGTTTTTGTTTATCTTTTTCTCTCCTCCCCTCTTCCTGTTTTCTGCAGCTTCCCTCCTTTGCCTCTTTCCATCCATTGCCAAGCCTCAGATTAATGCATTTGACAAACCACTGAGCAAGAAAGGGCATTAATAGCTACTCAAAGCAGAGAGCTATCATGGGAACCCTTGTTGTGAGAAAATTACGCATCTTCAAACCCGCAAGGCGGTATGCAGGGATAACAGAACACTTCTACACACTGTTTTCTAAACACTCTCTTGGCCAAGCCTGAAAAGAAAGAGGCGGGAGAGACTTCAACTGGCAAGACAAGGCAAGGCAAGGCGAAGGGGGGTGGGGGGGTCTGTTCCCTGGATGCACGCGGGTATAGGCCTCTGCTTCTGAAACAGCAAGTCCACAAAGGCCTAATCGCCAAATGACATGATGATCCAGCTTACAGTGGCAGACTGACAATGAAACTGTGCTCCGTTCCTTCAAATACAAACAATGTGCACACACACACTATTTTTTTTGTGTGCACGCGTGTGTGTCCATGTGCATTTGTGTGTTCACACTTGTGTTAATTTCCTTATGCATCTAGCTGGATTCAAAATATAAACACTTGCTTAATTCTCATGTGGTTAATTTGCATAAACTTGAGAGTGTTTTTGCTGTTTGATGTTATTCTCCACAATTGCTCTTGACAAATGACCACAAAAAGACTGCAGTGTTTACTGGTGTCTAAATACATAGTGTGTTTTGACAACTGTATGACCTTCAGTATGATGTCCTCTGGTGTTTTCAAGCGGCATAGACACTAAAGACTCGAGGTGAAAAGAACACACATTTAGTTCCAGCCTTTGAACAAAAATAATGATCAAAATGATTAAAAAAACTATTTCCAAATGCATGACACATTCAAGGGAATGGTGTGAATACATTTGGCTAATTGGCTTTCAAAATAAGAACTAGGCAAAACAAAACATTGTCCCCCTTCCAACCCCCTGTAATTTTGATACAGGTTTGTGAGTTTCTCATTTTAAAGGATTATTGCGTTTTTACCTAATAATAAATATGCAGTGACCTCTTGCTAATGCAAGCGCTCAGATTTTCTTAAACCTCATATACATATCTGGTGAATATTGTAGATACAGCTTTGCTTTTTCCTAAAGAAAATCTTGGCAACACAGGTTTGCTCACAAGTGCAATTAGCAGATATTTGCTCACTTTGTTTCCATAGGATTTAGTGGCACTATCCCAGCTGAAATGCTATTTGTTCCTCCTCATTAGTCATCAGAAATAATAAATGCATTGTCAATACAGGGAGCCGTGTGAGTGATGTTGTCAGTATTTAAAACAACAACCAACCACAACCAAAAAAGAGAGAAAAGAGAGAAAAATCTAATACCTTATTCGTCTTTATGTAACTGTTTGCACTTCAAATAAGTAAAAGTGTGAATGTTATGTGAACAACACAAAAATAGATACATTTCTCATTACTGACTGATCAGGAATTAAGTAGTCCATTTAGATTCTGCAGCACGCAATTTATGACCAATGCCAGTGTTCCCTGCCAACGCAGGAAGTAGTGTGCCCTTTATGCAGCCAAGTGAAAAGTGAGGGTGTGAAGGTCGGTGTAGTGAATGAGCCTTCAGCGTGTCAGACTGCCATGCTGGAGACGGAGGATCACATCTGAGCTCAGACCAGTACTTAATGATGTTTTTTTTTAAAAACCATGACCACATTCTTTCCCTGACAAAACCAATCAAACCTCCTACTCAACCATTCCCTCACCTTAGTGTACTGTAGTTGAGTGTTGGAATTTTAAAAAAATTGTAATTTTTATAATTTGATAAAGATAAGTTGCTACTTTTTTCTCTGGAAATGGTTTTGTTTTACATACAGACGCCCACAAGATTTGCAACCTATTGGACCTGAATGAATTGTCTAAAAGATTTTTTTTTTTTTAATCATTCTTGATTTGATTCCTTTTTGGGAATGCAAATGCACTTTTTTCTCACTCCATGTAGGGTCATAAACCCTTGAATATAACCGCATTCATTGAGATCGGTTGAAAAATAGACAATATAGAGCTTTGTATCCACTGCAGCTCCCCTGTTTACATGGATTTGTTCACAGATCAGGCTTGACTTTGGAAAAATATTGGCAACGTCAACAAACAATCCAAAGGCCAGTGGGACATCTATGTATATATACCTATGGGTACTCCTCCTTCAGTCATTTTAGATATTATATAAATGGTTGCGATTGGCTTGACCAGATCCATGGCTGCTGAAATTCTGTCTGAATGAAAGGAGAGGCAGATGTATCTGCCAGAGCAAATGAAAACATGAGCTTAGCAGATTCATCTGGTTTCCAGGCAAGCAGAGCTCCATCATCATCAGCTTACATCTCACCTACAACTACTTATGCAAGTTTTTCCTTTTAAATTAAAATTGTAGTGAACAAAAACATCTCACAAATGTTTTTCAAAACGGGCTGAATATTCCCAATTTGCACGACTTCCAGTGTTGTCCTGCATACCTGTATACTAAAAACCATTTTATTATGCCTGAGCGGTTCCCATAAATAATAGCTGTCCTAACATTACCTCAAATATACAAGTCCCACTACTGTAAATATCAATTACAGTTCTGATTACACTTGGCTAAACCGGCAGAGCAGCAGGGTAAAGGCAGATGAATAGAGAGGAGATGAGAGTTAGCCGTGTTTCCCAATATAAACTGCACCTGTGCAAGGCTGTGCAAGATAAAGAACATTCAATTTTCTGCCCCTGATTGAATGTTTGAGAGCTAGACTGTGTAAATAACATTGGGTATGAACATGCACACACACACACAGACACGTACACCCACTCAGATCCATGCTCAAGCAAATATATGGAGCACATTGTCACGCATATGTTGTACACCTCTGAGTAGTGTCTAACATTTCTGAGAACACTTGCCTTATTCATTACTGCAGCAACTATAAACATAATTGTGCTCTTAAACTATCTACTGTAGAAGAAGTGTGTGTGTGTGTGTGTGTGTGTGTGTGTGTGAGACAGTGAAGCATAGGAAGATAAAATTTGAAGATTCATTTGAATGGCTTTCGGCTGTTGACAAGGGCTGAGAAAAATGCTTTTCCTCTTATATAAAAAAAGAGAAAATCCTGCGTGTGCACACACACATATATATACCTACACTCTAACATGTGAACTGGTGCAAACACACACACACAACTGCACACTCGCACACGCACATAAGCAGAAATCCAGCAGGCAGTGATCTGACAGGTGAGAATGGCTTACAGCTAGGTTAAAGGGGAAGCACACTACATAAGCAGGTCACCTCTCCTGGGACATTTTTCAGAGTGTTGCACTAGAGAGAAAAAAAAAACAATGCAATGCAATGAATGGGTACAACCTGGTGAGCTTTTGGTTGACAGTTTGCCCCCCCTCTCACCTCTGTCTTCATTTTCTTGCAAGTGGCTTTTTCATTAAGTCCAATTCTACAAATATCTTTGGCAGCCATAAGAAAAATTGCAGTGAGTAATTTTCTGTATTATATAACAGTGGAAAGTTGCATGACCTTTCCTTTTCTTTTTACAATTTGTCCATGCAGATGGTTTATTTCTGAGCATTTCTACAAGTTTGCAGAGCTCAGTGCAGTATGAGTAAAGCACATCTTGACCTTGACCTTTCTCTTTGGTGTGTGTGTGTGTGTATGTGAGATGGAAAAAAAATGTAAAGGGTATGTATACTTTGGGAATTATTAGACCGAGCCACCTCTTACCAAGCAGCAAGAGTTTGCAGGGATGAATCATTTGCCATATTAAGCGTAAAACCTGCATGTTTTAAAAAGTCAACTGAAACTAGAACAGGTCACTCAGTAGAGCGCAGATCTCTGGCTGGTAACGCAAACATGCAGACGTGCAAGTGATCGCATGATCCACTCCAGGCTCACACCTGGAGGAGATAACCAGTAAAACGTTGTCGTATAACAGTGGTAACAAGACAAGGAATATGTGTATATCTTTAGAGTTTAGACTTTCTAAATCTAGACTTTTGGTTCTCTGAATGAACCGAAAATGGCCACATCTGATCAAATTGTGAGGTGGTGCTGTTGTAGCAGAACCACCATGACTGGTTTTTTGTTGTTTGATCATTTATTCATGTTGCACATTCTCATGAATTAATTACAGGACTGACTTTACACAGAATGTCAATGCTAATTTCCCAAAGCCTCCAACTATTTATCCTATATTAAATGTTATTTATTTCCATGCAGTAGGGGGATGTTTGTCTTCTCTCAGAAAATACTTCCTAAGATAAGAGTCCTTGTGAGTCAGACTTCTAGCTGTCTGTCTGCTGTGCACAAGTGCACTCTCAACATGTTGCTAACAATGGTTTGTGTTTGCAAAGGCTGCTCATTGAACTTGTTTGACTCCCTTGTTTTATGGATTCTCCAGTCAAGACTGTGCACATTAATGGGTACCACTCCGTTAGAACATGGTCGAACAGGCAGGGAAGTCTGAAAGACCTCTTACAATACATCTATCATCTTCCTTATAATGTGGCGGCCACGGGAGCCACAGCCACTTGTGGAGTTTTCCAGCTGAACAATGGTTCCATTTGGACGGGTCGATGAATGGTTGTTCAGGCAGGGTCATTCAGTACACTGCTTTTTCCAATCGAAAAGCTGCAGAATTTCAGGTTTGGATAATGAAAAAAATAAAGAAAATACAAGACAAGACTCTAAGGTCTGTCTTCATCACATTGTAAAGATAAAAGCTAAATGACTGAGGTGAGATACATTTTGCTTTTCCTGGAGAGTCGACACTTTGACACTGGAGCAGCATCTGTGTCTGCTTTCTGCTGCGTTGCTGCCAGTGTGGTGAAGTCTGACTGCAGAGACAGGCAGAGTAACTTTCAGATGTTGGCAGGCTGTGATTAGTCAAGCCTGTGCTCATATTATGCCTATTGTCATATTAATTCTTTTTCCATGTGCCAGTTCTGACAAAAGTAATGTGGTAATGGAGTGCGATGATAACAGTACTCAGAGGTACTTGACGTTGGCTTTGTCATTTTAGAGGGAACAATATCCCTCCAAAGCCAAAATGTTTTTTCCTAACATCAGTATCTGGGGGTTTTATGTGTACCTCCTTGGGTTGTTTCGATACTGATACCAGTATCTGAAAAAGTCCCCCTACTGCCTAAGATGTCGGATCGGGTATCGGCAAGTATGCAAGTCTAGGTACTGATCTGATACCATGTACCACATAGGAGGAACAATCCAGTGGATTGTGTATTATCCACTTTGAGTTTCCTCATGAGTTGTCAGTGTCTTAGTGGAGCCAACGCTTCAGACCTTGTTACTGACTGACTGACTGATCAATGGTACTGTGACACTCTTCTTTCAGTCTTTATTTTCTGGTTTGTATTTGTGGGGAGCTGCAGTAAAACCCAAGCTTTTTGAGTTGTCTTTTTTTTGTTTGTTTGTTTGTTTGTTTGTTTGTTTGTTTGTTTGTTTTTGGTGATTTTGAACTGGATCGAACTGAACCATTTGGGGGTTGTTGGGAAAACAAAACAGACTATTTGCCAAGTGGTTAAAAATGCACTGGTATTGGATCGGTACTCTGTATTTGTTGATACTTTCAGGTAACTGAATCATATCAGGAGGGAAAAAATGGTAGCTGAACATTTCTAGTACTTCCTCACTTTACCATAATCTAATTAGCAGCAGTATGACAGGTTGTTAAAATTAATCCTGCTGCATTTGAGATCAGTGTTGGTCTCGAGCACAGTCTAAAGACCACTTTTTAAAGGTCTCTGTTTTGTCTCACATTTTTACTCGGTCTTGTCTCGGTCTCAGAAAAAGAGGACCCCACCCTTTCTCATACACGTTCCAAGACAGAATGCAGGGCTACCTAAATCAAAAAGAGTTTATGTGCAATACAGCATCCAAAAGAAAGCACACAGCAGTAACTCTTCTATGCAGGGGTCTTTGATCAATATATCATTTTCCCATTTAACGCAAACAGTTTCATGATAACTAGGAGAGCTGAGTGTAACCTACAGTATTACCTACAGTAGATGGCAGTTGACACGCCCCCTATTTGGAGAAGCAAAGAAGAGTACCAGCAAGGGAGCTAAGCAATAAACTACTGCGGACAGAGTGAGCAGCAAAATGCCACATAAAAAAGTTCCACCCAAAAGAATTTAGATTTAGAATTTAAAATTTAGAATTACAATTTATATTCAGAAATTAGAATTAGGGGTGTAAATTAAGTTTCTTCAAAATAAGATATTATATAGATTATTTGAACAATGATAGTATATAGTATAGTTATTATTATAAGCTCTGTCATGATACAATTTTGATTTGATTCGATTCAGGGGTCTGTGATTGATCTGAGGTGATCATATTCCCAGTTAATACAAACAGCATAACAGCTGCCACTGAATGGTCAGTAACAGGTTTGAAATGCAAATGTCAGAGAGAAGAGGGAGGAGAGTTAAAACAGAAAGTTATACAGTCAGTTCCCAGCAGTGCAACAACAAATCATCCCTCACCCTCTCGCTGCCTCCTTTGACACAAGACAAACAATATAATTATTGCACTTTTTATGGCTCACATGTAGTCCCCACTGTGAGATTTTAACGACAGGGTTTTGTTGTTGCAGCTGAGATTAAATTTTCTTCTGTCCTAATAACGCAGCACAATCGTTTCATCTCAGACTTGTATCGGTTTGCTTGCTTTACGAATGGCAAAGTAGGAGCTAACAGGCCTACAGCACAGTGATGTGAGTGTGACTGAATCTCTTTCAATCAATGTTTTCACTTTGTATTGATTATATTGAATTATTGACCACTGAATCGATATATATCAAACCAGATCGTTGGATTGTTACATCCCTAGTCTTGAATCGGCCTGGCTCTTCCTAGGTCTTGGTCTTGACTTGGTCTCAACCCATCTTGGCCTTGTCTCAGTCTCGATATGTCTTGGTCATGACTTGGTCTTGACAACAACACTGGTTACAACCTGGGATTAAAAACAACACCCTGAATACTAATCATTTCTCTTTCTGATGACAATCTGTCCATCCATCCTTCCATCTGTCTGTCCGTCCGTCCATCCATCTGTCTGTTCATCCCTCCGTCTGTCCCATTCTCATGATACCAATATCTAAAGGATGCCTCGACAGAATTTCTTCAAACTTGGCGAGCATGTCCACTTGGACTCAAGGATGAAATGATCAGATTTTGGTGGTCAAAGTTCAAAGCTCAAGCTCACTGTGACCTCACATCTGTTCCATTCTCGTGAATGTGATATCTAAGGAACTGGAGGAAATTTCATTACATCTGGTAAAAAGGTCCACTTATTAACAACAACATATTAAGTATTAACTGGTTAGATTTTGGGGGTCTCAGATCAAGGTCACTCTGATCTCACAAACATGTTTTTGCTAATTATGAAAAAAAACAAACACACTTTGACAGGATGAAATGATCAAGTGATGACATTTGATATCCAAATGGTCAAAGGGCAGGTTCAGCTCTATATCAGTCCTCTGGACTCTACAAATAGTCCCTAAGTGAAGGCATGTTTCTCACTGGAAATTATTCATTGGAATCATACATGTCAATATAGGAATAAAATAATACACTTCATATCATTGATTAAATTTATTCATTACATGTATTAGGCTATGTATTAGATATGGATGTAAACTGGAACTTGTTTCAGCAGTTTTCCTACTTATTTGCAGCATATGATTAGCCTACAATTTTCAGGATTTTCTTTAGCAGACTTTGCATTAAATTGGACCTGAGCAGTCAATGAATCTTATTACAGTACCAATAAGGCATAATATCTAACACTGGGCACAGGGTGTGGTATTATTTTTCACCTCTGTGCAGCAAACAAATCTGATGCAAGGAAAAAATACAGAGCCTGAGTGCTCCAAATACAACTGTTTTTTTTAAATTTCAATCAAAATCCACACTATCCATGGCAACAAGTCTCGAGTGCTTTCTTTTCTGATTTTGTAGTTGGTGCTCAGTTGCCTTTTTGTAGACACTCTGGCATGTAGTGTCAAAACTTCAAAAAGCCCTTGCCACTCAGTACTACTTTTTTGAAGCCTAGTCGATATCTTTATCTCATCACCGCTGCCGTTTTTAGCTTGTTCCCGTTTATATTACCTACACATCCCTTGTCTTGTAATCCGCTAATTCTTCAATCTTTCTCACATGGCTTTCATTTCCCTCTCAATAACCCCTTTTTGTCATTTTTACAGTGAAAAAAAGACATCTGTGTCTTATATTTCAATGCATTTCACACAATCTTTCACTGTTAAGACCTCTGTCTGTGTGACTGTTTACATGTACCCATATATTTGTGAATTGTTTTCTTCACTCAGCTGTCAGTGCAACACTGTATGCAATAGGGGGCAACATGCTCTCTCAGGTAGATATAAAGAAAGGGGGCTTGAGCTAATGGTGCTGGCTAACAAGTGACATTCTCTCATTAGTGGGAAGATTTGTCTCAGTGGCCAGTTAGTTTGAGGACATTAGACAAGGTCAGAGCCTCTGGCTGCCATGGGAGAATAAGTGAAGTAGAAAAGAGGCCGGGCAGACAGGGTAAAAGACAAGATACTTGCTGTGCTGTCTGAGGCTTGTCTTCTCTCTGACTGGCAGGACTTGATGTGAGAGGAGTTTGAAGTTTGGACTTTGGTCAGTGCTGCATTTGAACATGGAGCTATTTCAGTCCTAGATGGGGCATGTGTGTGTGTGTGAGTGTGCGTGTGTGTGTGTGAGAGAATGCGGCAGGGTGTGTGTTGGTCCATGTATCTATTTAAACTGACTTTGCTGACCATCACCAAGGGGCAAGGCGGATCCTCCTCCTTCCACAGGGCTATGAGGTTTGCTGGCAGAATGGGAAATCAATAACGTCGATAGGATGAGCATTAGGATGGCCAAGTGGTTTTAACAGCCCCATTGTCATTCCGCCATTTTTGTAAAGCAGTTTGTGGGCCATTCTCTCTACAGTCTTCAATTTTCAGACGGCTGAGGAAGACAGACAGCTACAGAGACGGAGAGACAAAGACAGAAGGGGAGAGGCAAAGAGAGGGAGCCCTCAGACAATCAAACTGGAAGCACATTTCTGACACATGTCTGCTGTTCGACAGCCATTCACAGAAGCTTTCAAGATGTGAGTTTTTTCCAGACCATCAGCCCCAGAATTGAACCATAGTTGTTTTCTCATCAGTACCGAACACTCCGCTCAACTTGCCCTTCACCAAGGAGGCTGGTTTTCCTGAGCAGGCCCTCTGACTGTACAAAAAGTGAACTATTTTTTTTTCTTATCATCAAGGGACTTGTCCTATATGCCCCTTTGAGCTCAAACAAACACATCAAATCATATCAAAAAGCTTTTTACCGATGAGGATACCATCTCAATTGAATACTTATGCCATATGGACAACATAAGCAAACAAGAGCACTTGCAAGAAGATCAGCTATTTCTGTATAGGTATTCTTAATACCAGGTCAGATTCTCCTGAAATCCTGTGCTTACATTTTCCCAGGCAAAGTTACATTAAGTAGTATGATAGCCAGTTGAAATTACGCCGGAGGAGGACTTCTGTTCAGATAATTTTATTTTTGATGTTATATTTTGCAGTTGCAGGTGGCCACAGGGGCCTCCAAATCAACAACATAGAAAAGTTCCTTGTTGGAGCTTCATGAAGTCCCATGCAAAGTTGCTCAAAAGAGAAGAAGAAAAGGAAAATCAATGATTTTTTTTAGTTTTAAGATTTAAAAGTCAAACTAATTCATAAAATATTTTTCTTGAGTAAACAACTGAGATCAATGATTCTCAGAGTGCAGGCCATGGACCATTGTGGCCACCAGACACAATAAACATAAACATAATGCATGCTTATATTATAGTCATTCCATTTAAATTCTTTCACTTTCAATAGCCTACATTTAATACACTACTCAGCAACTGTGTTGAACTGCATCCCAACAAGCATCTGTCAGGTTTGGAATGACATCTTGTAGAAAGCAACTGGTTGTGTGGCAGCTAAAGCCAAACAATTAATTGAAATTTTATTGAAATCGTAGTACGGTCCCTTGCAATTTGCAAATTGCAGGAGGTACAATCTTTGTTAAATGCAAAATGTGTCAAAATATAATTTTAAATTAAACTGTGCTGCAGAGATGTCCTGAACTGCATGTCATATTCTACAGACTTCAGAAAACATCTTTGTTTGGTACAGATTCTCACAAAAATCACACCATAAACATTATAAAAATTATATTGCAATAACAATATCAGTTAAAATAATTGCAATTACGTATTTTTTTCAAAATCGTTAGCCCTATAGGCAACTATTACTGTAGCACCTTGTGAGTATTGCATGAATTACATTCTTTCATCAATGCCAGGGCTGTATTTTAGTGGACAATTTGACAATTTAATGAGAAAGTGAGATGGAAAAACCACCACGGAAACAACTTTATATGTTTGAGGAGAAAAGGTGATTTTGGGAAGAATTATTCTATAATAATAATTTCTTACTTCATCAGACCTCGGGGGACAGATAAACTGATCAGGTGAATGTGGTCAGGCTCCCTAAATTGGCACTTTGAGAACAACTGACCTGGTGGAACTTTGACAGGGGGCAGCTCATGCAGTATAAAGCAGTCGGAAATTAAGGTTGAATTTAATCATACACTTCATGTGTTCTTTCTACCATCATTGCTTTAATAGGTCTATACTTCATATTGTTTGAATGCATAATCTGCACCAGTTGCAACAAATAACTGAACAACTGTGTGTGTTTTGTGCTACCACTGTTAGTCTCAGACCAGAAAATGTACCTCGATATCTAAACAATCATCTGGGTCTATCTGGATTGGAGCTATACACTGGTGTGAAATCAGAGATAAGCTGTGCAGGGCAACCTCCTGCTATCTCTCTGACTGTGGGAGACAGTAATGAAAGCTGAGTAATACAGACCAGGGCCCTGTTCTTTCAATGTGGCTTCACTAATTCAGGCTATGCTGTTTATCAGGCTAAAATAATCCTGTTTCTTCTCATCAAGATTATTTGATTCTTTGAATGTAGTTATCGCGCTGGTTCCCACACGGTGTGTACCTATGAATTTTGTGACAGCCATATATTAGTATTGCAATATCTCACGATACAAAAGGTTATGGATGATTTTTTAAAATTTATTATATCAGTACTTTGTACACGCTCATTTCCCAAAACAGAGGCAAATTCTATGCCCTCAAAAATATCTTAATTCATCAAAATGAACCCCAGTTTTTGCTGTTTGTGGAGTTGCCAGATGGTGGGAATTATTAATATTTGTGTGACACATCAAAGGCCGTAATTGATTGATGCCTAATCCCTCCCGAATGCCTTGTAGGAAACTGTGCCTTTGATTTGCTAGTAGGGTATTCATTGCCTGAGTTGGTTAGGCTGGTTCTAGAAATTATTTTGCAGGTGTGATGAGATATTGGCTTGCCCTTTGGTGTGCCCTGGGCACAAAAAGTTTGAGGAAAGCACTGAATTATCAGATTTATTTGTTGTTTCTGGATAATGTTAAACTGAATAACTGCAAAAAAAAGACAAAATGAGTAGAGAGTTGAAACTATCAGCATATGTGCTGATTATGTGAATGCAATCACATAAGGCAGGTTTGTAGGAAAGCATCATAGTATGCCCTGGCACAATAGAGTCACAGACCTAAGTCTCATTTTATGTGTGCTCCTGCATTATTGTTATTAGGTGATATTTTGCTCTGCATCGTGCCCCACAATGTTTCCACACTTCAGTATTTGTTTTATAATTACTTATTATGAGAGAATGTGATTAGACCGTAAGTGATTTGTTCAAGATGAGGCAGATTTAATTGCAAACTATTTCAGTAGAAAGTGTTTGGCTCTCGAAATAATGTACCTGTAGTTAATAAACTTGTTCCAACTCAGTTAAGACCCCAATCAATCAGAATTTTATGGTTCACATGATAAAACCCAAACATAATGTCAACTAAATGTTTTCTGTTCCAAACTGTTTTGAACAGTAAGAAGATTTTAACCACGTCTGTCTATTTTTAGGGATGGTTCTTTTCTGAAGGGGTCCTACATTATTTTGTTGTGTATTTTATGTTATGTATTTTATCATATAGTATATAAGGTATATAGATATTTAAAGGTCCAATGTATAAAATGTGGGGGGATTGATTGGCAGAATATGACAGAAATGGAATGTAATATTAATTTATATTTAAGTTTTGCAGCTGCCTATAAGTTCTTCTACATGCTTGGAAAGGGAAAGTGAGACGAGGTGTTTGCAATCTGCAAGCTCGACTCTAGATTCAGCTATATCTTGCACAGTGATACTTTAACTATTCAGTTTGAAAATTAAATAAAAAATGGTATGATAAGAAATTCATAGCAGCACAGACTGTGTGAACCAAAGCGTTTTTTTTTCCTGAGGCCAGTATATTTTTTGAATTGTTTCCAGTGTACATTCTGCTACAAACGCCTCCAGTGTGACAAAAGGCTGAACATCTATTCTGTACTAAGTGCTGAGTGTTTGCCGTTTTTTTCTGGTCAGTGAGAGTTAAAAATGTTCAACTTTGGGAAAAACACTGTGCTTGGTCACTGTCTGTGCTTGGATGGACACAGCCTCTAGGGGTTTCGCATCTAAAACCATCATCCCTCTTAGAAAAGAAATCATTTGTTTCTGAAAATGCATGGTGTTCTCTCTTAAACATCAGTTGTGATCCAGCTGTTAATAAACCTGCACTTTTGCAGCTGCTTTCTCTGACAGCAGCTACAGATTCATCTTTATCCAGCTCTGAAGACCTGAAAAATCCAGATTTGTGTCAAATCCTCAACACTGAAATCAAGCTAGCTCAGTTATCTATGCACGAAGAACAGGGCTCAGGCCTGAAGTGTAAAAATAAAGCAAAAAATAGCAGCGTTACCCTTGGTGTTGTTCAAACCATTTTCATTAATCTTCGTCCGTTGAATGAAAGTGTGCAAGATGCTTTACCCTCGATCAGTCAAATTATTTCAAAGCTTTAGAGCAGAAAGAGTTGTTGACACCAGGGAGCCGGAGTGCCGCTTACACTGATGGTCATTTCCCCAAATGCCACTGCTCTCATAAAAACATCACTTTGAGGTGTCATTTAGCCTCATATATCTGTCCAAAAGCATCACATGGATCACCCTGTTTTTTAGTGACATCTCTTCACACCAAACCCTTCTCATACAGAGAGGTTAATCTAAATGTTAATCGAAATCTTAATGTCACAGCTCATTTTCACACTGCGGCCTTGATCTATACATGCTGCTGTGCTTCGATTGGCTTTGCACGATTGTTTAACTTAAGCAATCCCCATTTCCTATCATAAAAATTTGGATTTATATAATGGGTGAAAGCGTGGTTAATTATTAGTCCTGGAGAAAATGGGTTCTTTGTCACTAATAATTTCTCTTAGTGAATGCACAGTAAGTCTTTTAAAGGTCATCTTCACAGTCATGGCTCAACATCTCTGTTCCTTTTGTTCTACGTATACAAAGTTCTTCATTGAGTGTGAGAATCCATTATGTTTGAAGAAGTGCTTTTATCGTCCAGCGTTGGCAGGGACTTTAAGAAGTTTACTTACGGGCAGATACACAGGTACAGTAATGTCCAGAAGTAGCAGAGAGAGACTGGTGATGATGAAAGGCTGCAGATGACAAGAGGAAGAGCAAATAGACAAAAGCAAGGATTAATAGAGGGTGAGTGAGACATTCAGTTACGCTTGTTCTCTTATGTTTCCCTCGCGATTCACAAGTCACATTGTCTTAACAGAAGCTTAGATTGTAGAAATGTACTTTGTACTACTTGCTTGCTTTGTAACTGCAGCACTCGTGTCCCCGCAAGATATGTTTCCATTCAGCTAAATTATAAGTTTTCAACCTTATTTATTATGATTATTATGATTATTATGATTATAGTAGTAGTAGTAGTAGTAGTAGTAGTATTGAATTTACAGTGCAGTGTTAGACAGAGAATTCACCTCTATAAACTTGAAGGGTGACTGCAAGAAAAGAGACAAACAAACAGAACATGCACTGGCTTTGAACACATTATTTTCATTTATTTTCCTTCACTCTTTTTACACCTATAGTAGTGTACTCTGAAACTGGCAAGACAAGCAAACCAATGACGCATTAAGATTGTTTGTGTCCATGCTGAGAGTCACATTTTTCAAGACAACTGCCTGTTGACAACTGTCTAACCAGAGAGCTTGAGAAAGAAAAAAAATGTGTGTACAAAAGACAGAAAGACAAAGAAGAGAAAGAGAGAGGAAAAATTGTCTATCAAATGGATGTATCTGTTTTCAATTACAAAGCAGGAACATTTATAGAAAGTGACACCCAGATTTATTTTCTTGAGCATCCGACTCATATCTGAGCTCAGTACATATTCGACATGTGTGTTAGAGTCGGCTGATATCATTGGCACGATGATCGATAATGCATCCTCAGACTTACACAGCAAAATCAGTCGATTGCCAGTGACTCCCAAAACGATTTATATTACTGGTTAAGAGTACCGCCAGTGACAGGCTCACTGGACCTTAACTACATTATGTACCCACCTCCTTCTTATGCACACTTTCTCTTGCCTTTATACTTCTCCTGCCATAATTACTACGCCCACTAGTGGTTGTCAACTAACAGTAAATAGAAATAAGAGTTGGAATAAGCTGCTTGCACATTTGTCCCAGGTGCTCGTTTTTCTGGTGAGGAGGCTGTAAACATGGCGTTGATGTATCGCGAGACTTTGTATATATCACGTGCATCCATTAAGAGATATACGAAGTCTCGCAAATCTGCGAACCTCACAAAAAAAAGAAGACCCTATCCAGAGCCAGTGTTCGGTTTGTCTGTTCTGGGCTGCTGTAGAAACATGGTGATCTCTGTGGAGGACCTGTGTCCTCTGTAGATTCTAACGAAAACACATCACTTCCTATTTTCAGGTGATTATACACCAATGAAAACATACTTATGAATATTCTATTCCATTTTCGCCATATTCTGCCAATAGATCCCTGTAAATCTTAACACAATGGATCTGTAAGGTGAATAATCAATACAGTTCATGTCATGTTTTCACTTGTTAAAAGGTAATCATTACAAGGGAATACACAGTTCTATCATTCGTCTGTCTTAGAGGTTGTTATCTGAGGCATCTTCAGCCTGAAACATCTTAATGAGGTCGTCTCTGGGAGCAACAGGGTAAAGCTTGCACGCTTGCCCATGGAGACTTGAGGTTTTGAAAAATAAGAACAGCAAAGGTGTTTTGGTGTAGATGCCTGGTGGAGGGTGAGCTTTAAAGGTCCAGTACAAAGAAAAGACAAAATGTCAGGTCAGACATACAGTAGGTGGATTGTTAGAGTGAAAGTGTACGCAGTAAAACCTTAAATGACCTTTGTAACACATTCGTTTTGCTTAAACTCTTATATCTGGAGTTCCTTGCTCTTAACCCTTGTGAGTGCGACAAGGAAGCTTTCCCTGAAACCTCAGTTTTAACACAGAGGGCAGAGAATCCAAACCATTCATGTCTATGCTAAGAAATTCAGTTACTATCTGAACTAAAAGACTCAAATGTCCTTAAAGGTTGAAGCTGGTAGATTTTTCTCTAGACATTTATGATCTTTGCCTGAATGTACTGGCGCCCGTGGCATTGGGATATGTGAAAGTGCTTTGTTGTGGTACTGTGGCTGCATCTCCGTCTCTTATTTTGTGAGACTCGTCTCATGCATGAGACTTAAATATCAACACTGAACATTTTCAGTCTTCAGCCTCACTGTATTGGCTAGACCAATTTAACAGGGCTTCACTTCAGTCTGGCTCCACGCACAGATAAGAATAACCCAGAGCAGTAACGAGAACCTTTTCCTCTCCTTGATCGTGTTATCTTAAAGGCATATTCTCTCACTTTCACTGGATACTGTCATGTTTCTCAGCCCATGTTTTATTTCTCAGCTCTGCACAGTGGAGCCTTGTGCCAACCGAGAAAGGCAAGGGAAATTGCCCCTTCTCTCTCTGTCTTTTTTGACTTGCTGTGGAGCTCTCCTATTCCTTCTCTCTGTAGTAAATAATGCTTTTTCATTGCATGCACACTCTAGCTCAACAGTGTGTTGAAAGCATTTTATGAAAATCAGGAGTTGTTTGAAGTTGAAGCTTATTTCAAACTTAAATCTCTTGGCCTTCGACTTCAGCCCCTCCCCCTTTCTTCATTCCCTTTGATATGCAGGCAGTGTACACAGAGCTGATTGAATTTGTATCCATTTTTTTGTCAGTCTTTTTCTTCTTTGAGACCTAATTTCATCAAATGCAATGGTATTACTGAATTTCTGGTGGTTGATAACCATCCCTGCAATCATTTACCCTTGATGTCTTTTGGTGAAGATTGCTGGATGAGAGAGATGGAAGAAAAGGTGGCTGATTGACTTGGATATTTGTTTTGCTTTCTAACTGCTGTTTGAAGTGGTATACACATGAGAGGGAGATGCTTATGAACCCTCGCGAGTCTCTAAAGCTTCCAGTGTAGATTCATTTAGCGTGATATGTTCTTCAAAAAATTCCACTTGCCAAACCACACTCACTTTTGCACTCCCTGATTCCCCCTATAATCCTCCCACAGACACACTCTTGGAAATGAAAGTGCTAACTAGAACCATATTGGGTTCTTTGGCTTGTCTGCATAGGAGAACCCTTTTTGGTTCCTGGTAGAACCCTTCTTAAAGGTTTAACCTAGAATACTTTGAACGGGTTCTACCTAGAACGCAGCATAAAGGGTTTTGCATGCCTAGAATTTGTGAAAGGTTTCATCCAGGTGAGAGGTTCTACAGAGAACCCTCCTATGCATTCTGAGGCTTCCACAGCAAACTATTTCATATTCTACAGATGAGGCAAAAACACACAAACACAAGGAAAATGAACTTTTTTGCTTGATGCTACAACATCAGTTGAGGAACCTCAGTATGTCAGTCAACCTTCTTATTTTCCTTGAAGGTCATAAGGTCTCATCAATTAGCTAATGTTAGCACAAAGCAAGCTAACTAGCCGGCTACTGAATAATAAAAAAAAAAAATAATAATAAAGGGCTCTTTAGGACAAATGGTTCTGAGTAGAACCTCGGCCATTCAGAGAGAACCATTTTGGAACCCTTATTTCTAAGAGTGCACATAACTCCTTCATGTTGACAGCAGACAGCCACTCTCACATTTTCTCATATAAACACACAAAAAGAAAAAGTCACAGATACACAACACTCACACTCACGCAATGTTCAGACTTACACACACAAACAAAATCCATCAGTGAAGGCTCTGTCAGGCTTGTCAGATTTGACAGCCTCCCTGTCATTAGCATAGTTTTGCCTTACAAATCAATACATCTCTGGCCTTTTGAAGCACTTGTTGAAGTCTGCTTCCCTTTTTGAAAGTGTGAGTGAGACGAACACAAAACACAGATTGCAACCTTTAGTTGTTAGGAAAGCTTTCGAGGCTCAGGAGTCTGCGGGTATATTTAAATATGGATAAACAGATACAAACAGTTCACACTGGGAAACAGTCGCACATGCTCTCTTTCTCCCACATGTAAACACACACACATGCGCGCACACACACACACGCACACATACACTCACTGAGTCATAACTTGCTGTGTTTTTAGCCATAGGGAAGTCCTTTATCCACATAACTAGATTAACTCACAGTGAGCTCTGATCAGCTTAATTTGGATTCAGCCTACTTACCCCTCCCTGGTCTGCCTGTCAGTCTGTCTGCGTGTTCATCTGTCATTCTGTCTGCATGAATGGAAAGATGCTCGCCTGTATGTCTGCGTGTCACTTTATTTAACCATCTTTCTCCGTCTAGTCTTTAACTCGGATTACCAACAGCAAGTTATACCTTCACCCATTTTTAGCTGCTTTCTCCTCTCACACTCATTTCAGCACACAGTCGTTTTTTTCTCATGAATAACATGAAAATCTTTTACCCTTACAATGAACAGATGAACACATAGCTTTTGTTTGTTACAAACAGACTTGCTTCAGGTAGATTGTTTTTTTTGTTGTCTTCTTCTTCTTTTTTTAAAACTACATGTAATGAACTCATTCTGTCTGCATGTCTTGGCAGGGTGTCAATGAGATATATTGACTGCAGTAGTCTCTCAGTGTCTTTGGATTGCAGAATCTTTAGGATGCCCCTGGGGACTGAGTGACAATAAAATAACAGAGAGGATGTGGCAACTGTCAATTTCCCAAATCCAAAAAGTCTCCAAAAAGACATTTGTACAAACAGAAAATCTGATGCAATTTTCAAGTCACACCCTCTTCTGACAGTCTCACAATACATGATGTTATTTGTGTATTATTTTCATACACCAATAATTTAGAAGCAGTCTTGTTATAGTTTACTATTTCAGTTAAATTCAATTACCCATGACACAATGGCTCCATGTAAAGCAGCTTTTTTGCCCAATTAGAACGTTGTCTCATACATTCTTAGAAATAAGGGTTCCAAAATACTTACTTCTTAAGGGCTGAGGTTCTACCTACAAACAATTTGCTTCTGGAGAACTCTTTTTTTTTTTTTGGAGAAAGGGTTTGTCAGGGGCTCATTATAAGACTAGAAGTTCCATTAAGAACCCTTTTTGGAATAAAGAGTTCTTCAAGGATTGTTGAAGACGTGTGTTGAATGATCTTCATCCTCATGTAGTCAAATGTTTATCCATGTTTCAAATAATCATTTAAAATGTAGATGTGTCTGGAATCCCTTTAATCCATTCATTTTACTTGTGTTCTTGGGTTTTTGCCTCATCTGTAGAATATAATATGGTTCTCAGAAGACAAGAGGATTATAGGTGAAACCCTCAGAATATAAACGGGTTCTTGGTAGAGCCCCCTGGGTGGGTACTAGATAAAACCCTTGGAATATAAAGGGGGTCTTGGTAGAACTCCTGTGTGAATTCAAGATGAAACCCTTGGAATATAAATTTGGGTTCTTTTTAAAGCCCCCTGGGTGGGTCCTAGATGAAACCCTTAGAATAGTTCTTAGTCGAACCCCTTGGGTGGGTTCTTGTTGGCATCCTTAAAAGGTAAAAGGGTTCTTGATAGAATCCACGGAGACCACACTTGTCTGTAGAACCTCCCATAAGAGGTTTTGGGTGGAAGCTTTCACAGATGGTTTTGGGTATAATCCCTTATGTTGGGCTCGAGGCAGACTCCCCTGAAAGGGCTCCTGGTAGAACCTTTACAACAAGTTCCACCAAGAACCAAAAAGGGTTGTTCTATGGGAAGGGAGCCAAGGAACCTAATATGGTTAGCACCTTTATTTCTAAGAGTGTAGATGACAGGGCAAACTCACACTTCAAAACATGGAGTTTGGGTTTTTTTTCTGAATTAATCAATCTTTTCTCTAAGTTAATGTAAATAAGTTTTATTAATTTATATATTTTTTTCAGACCACTTCAGAGTGTCTGAACATGAGTGAATGTGCTGCATGAATGAATCTGCTTTGAAGGAAACATGATCAGCATATTAGCAGACTTCCCAGCATGCATTGTTTGAGATTTAAAACTCTCCAGAGACCCCTCTGTTTTGTAATTTGGAGGAAAACATCAATGTTGGAAACTTGCTGTGCGTCTTTAATACATGTTAAATGAAGTTGCTGGTTGTTTCTTTTCATTTTAATGAAACCATGATTAAGGTTATCAAATTCAGTCCCTACCCCTGGGTACTTGTAATTTAACAGGGTCACTGGGAGCAGCTTTGCATGTTGTCTTTGTACTAACTCTAATACAAAATGGCTCCATACCCATCAGTATGACTCCTCAGTTGCTGATTCATCTTGATGGCTTTATTGTTTTCTCAAGGTGAGGTAATTTAACTCAATTGGTTCTACATTTTCAAAACTCATGGCAACTTTAAAATAATTTTTCAATCACTTCACTCGGATTGTTAAAGCAGCAGAGATATTTATGTGAGCTGATTCTGCTTAAAATGATTTACACTGTAGAAGCCAGGTATCACAGTGTTATTCTGTTAATATTTGTGCAAACAGGACAGCGTGCTAAATTATTAAATAGATGTTCAAATGCCAAGTGTATCATGGAAATAGTGACAGCTAATAATTATGGATGCACAATAAATATTGGGGCCAATAAATTATTATTTTTTATTATCTTAATAATGAAATTGTAATCCATAAATATAATAATATTAGATTTGACAGATTACATCAATGCATTTAATTTGATTTCTTTGGTAAAATGATCATTAAAGCAAAAGTTTTTTTTAGGTACTTTACAAGAAAAACTAAATGAACACATGAAGAGTCAGAACTGTTCTGTTTTTATGGTAATAGTGATGTCACTTAGATTTAGTTTGGACAGAGCTGAGGAATATTAAATTGTCTGTCTTTGCTCATGACATCTCAGCCATTCCCTAGCTGTGCATAAAAGAGTTATATGACCTTTTTAAAATACTAAAATGTGAAATTATCTGTCATCTTATCAGTATCGACCATGAAAAGCTGGTAATTATTGGTTATCCATATCGTACATCCAACAGTCAATAAATATTGAACAGTTTATTGTAATTAACAGTCCTGTTGTCTTGACTCTGCATCCACAGCTTCTTTGATCTCACCTTTGAGGACAAGAAGGACAATATGATTCTTGGTTATATGTCGTTAATCTTTAATTGCTTTAAGATCACTGTCAAGTAGAACAAGAGTTTGAAGATTTAGCAAAAGAATTGGCAACTATTTTTTAAAATCGTTTAATTATTTCACTCATGTTTCAAGTTAAAATGTCAAACATTTGCTGATTCTGCTTTTTAAAGCTTGTGAGGTCATTTACGATTGTAAATGAAAAGTCTTGGGGTTTTGGACTGTTGGTTGGACAAATGCAGCAATTTGAGGATGTCAGAGAAATTGTGACGAGCATAACAAAGCCATTAATCGCAAAAATAATCAGCAGAAGAATCAATAATAATAATCACTGGTTGAAGCTCTATAGTTCAGACATCATTCAGAAAAATAGAATCTTACATTTATTTATATAATGTTGCAACAACAGCTGCAGGATACTTAATTTGTCATTAACTATGAAAATGATCCTAATTACATGAAAGAAATGTGGAAATGTCTGTGAGATTTATATTTGTGCTGTTATGAAGAAGCAATATGTAACAATTGCACATCCGGAAATGAGCACTGCAGTTTAAATAGCGAATTGGAGCCAGAGAGAGACTCAGTGAAGCTCAGGCAGGCTGCAGGCAGTGCAGGAGTGTAAGATGAGCGCAGAATCATAAAATAACAACAACAAGCGAAGACAAATCCTCCACCGTAAGTTGATCAGCGTTTTATAACCGTCAGTTGTCTGTCAAAGTAAAGTTAAGCCTGTTATCCTGAAAACAAGAGTCCACTGCTTTGAAAATACACTCAGGAGTTAGTTTAGTGACTGCCTGCTTTCTGCCTGCCAGACTCCATTTACATATTGCTCAATTTAACCAGTATAAACACATACTTTACATCTTGTAAACAACTATTAATAAATTCTCACGACTCATAAAACAGACACATACTCACACATTTACACATTCAGCATTAATTATTCAAGCCCGGAATATAAATTTCAAAGGAGGACACTGTGGCTATAGTGTTGTTGTCAACAAAACCAGTATTTCAGCTTAAACATGTTACCTTGATCTCTAATGACATATCGTGGGATCTTTGCGATTTAGAGATTTCTACTTTAAAAGTCACACCAGTAGCGTCTCTAAAGGATTGGGCTTTTTAAGCTCACTGCCCATGAGCCAGTTTCCCTGATGATTAACTAGTCACTAAAGAGTGGATGAGGACTCAGGAGAGCCTTTTGGGACATAAAGACACGACGATGAAGTGGCCAAAGCTTAAGTGTACCATTACGGAGCTCAGTCTGTGTTCATTGAACTAAGGTTACGATGCGTAACCATCAGTTCCTTTAGTCTCTCGCTAGCAAAGATGGGCCGCAAGCCTTGTTCATTACTGAAGTCTGGAGAAAAACCGCAAGATGAGGGCAAAAGATGGAGAAAGGGATGGACACAAAGTGGGAGGGAAGCGGGATTGAGGAGGCTCGGAGAGGAGAATTATATGAAGGGCTGGAGGGAGGGAAGAGGACAGATAGTTGGACAGAAAGCATGAGATACTGGGGAAAAGAAGGGGGATAGAAATAATAAGGGATGGAAGGAAAGTGGGGATAAGCGAGGAGTGAAGGAGAAGGAGGAGGCAGCAAAGAGAGAACTGAGTGGAGCTGAGGAGGCGCTGGGCCTCGGGGATTGCTGCGCGTTTATCCTCCTCTGCAGCAGGCTTCTGAAGCACTACCTCAGGAAAAGACTTTAAAGCAGGGTGGCTGCTGCTCTGCGCTGATCTGTTAATACCCACAGATACATGAGGCTTCTCCATAGTACTCTGGGGGTGGGGTGGAGCGGGACAGTGTGTATAAGTCTGCATCTGAGTTTGTGTGTGTTTTTTTGTTATGTGTTCAAGGATCATATCATATCTCTGCAGACGATATATCCCCCTCCCCACTCCCCACCGCTAGCTTGCCCCAACTCACCCGGAGACATGAAGTTACCGGAGCGATTAAAAGATTAGATTGGACTATCATGTGGCTGTGTGTCAGCATTGTCACCTAAAGCTGCTGCCTTTGGGGGGAGGAGGGGGGTTATGACAACCCTGTTTTAGGATCCTGTATAAATAGACTCCCACCTCCTGGGAATTGGTGTAAAACTACCTCAGAGCCACAGCATGCAGCAAAAAATATACACACTGGGAGGTGGAAGGGCTGCATGGGATTTGTGCAGGCTGCTCCACAGAGGAGCGTGTCCCATGCTCTCAGGGGGGGCTACATGATTAATTCATCGAAAGTAAAAGACCGAAGGGAGGGATAAAGATGTGGGATGTGAAAGATCGGTTTCTTTGTGTTAAGCCCTCCTATTTTGTAAGTGAGAATCTACTGGTGAAATCACAAAATAACATAAGTAGAAAAGTCCGATGTGGAAAACTGTTGTATAGAGTTTTCATAAGGCTGTGAAAAAAAAACTACATTTAAAGTGATACTCCACTTTGTGAGAATAAGCCATTCAGACCTTCACCCATCATCACATCGGCATAGTGGTGAGTACATATCACCACTATGCCAATGTGATGATGGGTGAAGGTCTTCAGTTCACAAAACAATCCTGGAGTTTTAGGAGAAACAGGGTAGCAGCCTCATCCAGTACAATGGCAGTGAACGGTGACCACGAATAAAACGTTAAAAAAAGCACATAAAACAAACACAAAATGGGTTAGGGATAGGCTTAGCGGTTAAGTTTAATTTAAAGGGTAGCTTCGTCATTTTCAACCTGGACCATGCCATTTCCCCTTGTTTTTGAGTCTGTGACTTGCGGGGTAACAATTTTTAAAACCGGTCCAGTACTGAGGCAGAGCAGCTGTAGCCAGCAGGAGTGAAACTCAGCTGCAACATTCTTCCTCACGGCAACATGACATATGTTTCTGCATGGTGCCATTGCTATACAAACCCCTGAGGTTGAAAGAGCAGCATGTAAAATATGGCCACCTGTTAAAGTTAACTCCAAACAAACAGGGGGCAGCATATCACCAGAGTAACCCCTAACTGCTGCTCACTTCACTCTCTGTTGTAACTCATTTCGGCTGTAGCTAGCCTCCTAGCTGCCCTAAAATGACTAGAGTCTGGCTGGACCTGCAGCTCAGAGCAAACTGAACTAGGCTCAGCAGCCTCTAAGTGAACACAGCCAAGCTGGGACCAAACACAGTCTCTGAGACTGAGAGGGACCAGCTGGACAACAGGGACTAAGCTGATATTCAACAGCTCTGATTAGGACTCTGACTCCACGGACCGTGAACATGGGAGGCAGGGACAGGAGATGCGTGAGGCTGAGAGAATCAAGAGGGAGGTCAGGCATGGGAGAGGGAATGGGGAGCCACAATATTTTCTCATCTAACGCGGTGGATTAAGGATTTATTTTCATCCAAACCAGAGCTGATTATTGAACAGTAAAGAGACTAACAAGGACTTTTTGGTGAGTTTTATTTTGTTTCTGTTGAGTATGAAGTGTGTTTTATAGACAAGCTTGCCTTTTGTTTGGTTTGTTTGGGAACCTTGAATTCAGAAAGTGTACAGTTTATTGTTGACAATGGGTGTAAGAGTATTTTTTTCTTGACATTTTTGTGAGTTTGGTTTTTAAGAGTATAAAAGCTAAGAGGCTGTGAAAGTTGCAACGTCGCTGCTCGTATACATCTCTCAGGTGAGACTGTGAGGGGATCAGAATCCTTTTGTGTGTGTGTGGAGAGGAAGGGAGGGCATGAGCGCTGTAACCTACATCACTGCTTTTTGCAATGACTGAGTGGGCATTTTGAAAAACCCAGAAAAGAATGACAGTGGAGTTGCCCTCTAACACTGTAATCGTCATTCAAACTCAACAGACAGAAAATGAAACTCACCAAAAATGTCTTGGATAGACCTTCCACTGCTCCAACAACCACCAACTCTGGTTGTTTGGTTGAAATTTTATTCACCAAGTTAGATATGGAAATATTCTGGCCGTATACCCCATTTCAAACATGTCGATGCCCGACTTGCCTTTCACTCCTTTCCAAGTATTTTCGTGTTGAATTAAGCATTCATTTTGACCAATTCAGAGTTTCTGTCATGTTTGAATAAGGATGAAGATGACACTGTTAAAATTACAGTTTTGCAAAGACAGTCTGGTTAGTTTGGTAAAAGCAATAAAACAGCTGTCTCTGGTTAAACAGAACTTATTTTACGCATTTGTAGGGATCCTTTCCACAATGTTGTCAGACACTTAAAAGGATAATCCACCCCAGACTCATAATCCACTCAATATGTACTCACCCCTGTGCCGATGTGAGGATGGGTGAAGATCTTCAGTTCACTAAACAATCCTGCAGTTTCAGCAGGAAACAGGTTTGCAGCCAAATCCAGTACAATGGCAGTGAATGGAGATCAAATGTAAATGTAAAAAAACAGAAAACAAAACAAACCCAAAATGTCTCCATCCTGCTCGTGTGGTGTTATCCAAGTGTCTGCGAGCTGTGACATTAAAACACAACACAAACACAAAAGACGCCATTTACACCATATTTTTAGCCGAAATCTCAACTGTAGCATGTAGTGGGTAGCATGTAAACATGGCGTCGATCTCACGAGACTTCGTATATCTCTTAATGGATGCACGTGTGAAAATATCGTGAGATCAACGCCATGTTTACATCCTACCTGCTACATGCTACAACTACTCTGTCCAGTCACTAGTCTGCATTGTTTGTTAACTTAAACTGGGGCACAAGCATTTTTCTTCTTTTTAAGAAGTTAGTCCTGTAATTTTATTCCTAAAACACCATGTTTCTTTGTCTCATGAATCTATGTTTGTCTGTTCAGCTGCACTGCTGCACAGAGACTGACCCCTGGTGGTATAAGCTGCATACTACAATACAGGATCTCAGTATCAGTTTAAAAGAAAGAGGAATGTCGGTATTTATGATGGTATTGAAAATCACACTGGCAGGATTTCTTAATGCCCTGGTGAACCGGAATACCTTTACACCGCCCAAGCCTAGAAACGAGTAATAAAAGATAAAATACCATTAAAGATAACACATTGCTGTAGCCCCTCCTTTGTTATTTCTTTAAATTCTGAGACAAAACTATCACAAATTGCCATTGTGGAAATAAGGAACAATACCTTAAAATACTCTAAGATGATAGAGGACCCTTCAGCATCACGGCAACCAATGAAAACAATGAGGAGAGAAAAAGATTGAGGCAAAGGACCAAAGTATAAAAAAACCAATAAAACCATTGCAGGCCCAGTGCAGAATCCGAACTATGTTGGTGTTTGATCAAGATAAGCTCACAGCCTGTGGCAATAATCTCCAGAAGCCTACTTTTGTTTTCCACTAAAACCAGTTTGACTTTTCATCCTGCTTAAATAACTCCATGTTCTAGGCAAGCTCAGCTTTCAAGTTCAATCATTTTTCATGTCAGACGTTATTATGTGTCACACAAGTGTTTTTTTTTTAAATTTTTTATCATGACTGTGAACCCAGGAGAGCAAGAGAAAAGGGGGGAAAAAAGAATTCTCTTGGCAGATCCAAGTCACTGAGGTCTATCTAATTGATTTTTCACATGTTGTCTTAATTCGTATATTGACTTCCCAACAGTGCGTGGATCCCACTATTCAACACGAGAAACAATGTTGTTGTATTAAATAGACATATATTGTCTGTTAGTATTTACTTCTTGTTTTTATGAACGTCTCCACTCACACTGACTTGATGAAGTTAAATGTGGTCTGATGGTGCCTGTTAGGCTGTTAGTTGTTTCTTATCGACCAGGGCCACTTATCCACTTGATAGAAATCACCTGTATTCTCAGATAACATGACAGGCTATTAGGGAGACGTGGTTAACCAGGCGTGTGATATCGCCCTACAGTAGTCTTTAATGATGGTGTAAACAGCAGTGGGTCACTGCTTGGTGGTACACGCACTGAGCCAATGCAGCTTGTGTGTGAGTGCATTTTCTTAATGTATAATAAAAGGTGCTCACTATAATAGAGTATAATCTAATTAAACAAGTGTACAAACTCCAGGTTTAAAAATCTAAAACTGTGCTGGGCTGCACCAACACAGATTAATTTTTAAACCTGATTAAATCATGGATTAAATATTAATCATGTTGCACCAAACTTTAGAACTAACTCAATATTAACAAAGATTAGATTTAAACCTCTCTTTAAACTTCAATTTGGTAAGTTTATTCCAAACCAAGGTTAAATAAATTCTGTTGCACCAAAACTTTACACTCCAATTAAAAATGTGATCCAGTATCAACTTTCAGCTTATACTTGAGGAGGCTTAACTTTGAAAATGGCTGCCTTCAAGAGATGAATTGAGTAAAATAATCAAGTTCCTTTAAATAAAGTTAAAGGACAGTCTTAACCCAATTTTTTCACGACTCGCTTTTTCTTTCTTACACGCTAGTTGATTCATTAAATCAATCTGCCGGTTGCTGCAGGGCACTCTCTTTTTTCTTCACTGAGCTGTTGTCCATTTTCATTTGCTTCACTTATTCAGCCACATAGCTCCACGGATTCAGCCAAGAGGTTTTCCCTCAAACTTTTTAGCTTGCTAGTGATCAGTCTGACGTGAACTTAGTGACTAGCTCGCAGGGACCAAAATTAGCATCAACTTTTTAACTAGCTAGAAAACAGTGTAACATTTTGTGAACTTTTTAGCTTGCTAGCAAACAACCTAACATTTTGTTAACTTTTGGCTAGCCAGAAAACTGAAAGTTAGCAGTTTGCCCCCTTTTTTATACTATGTCCAGACAGCATTATATATATATTTATTTATTTATTTTTATTTGGATAAGTAGGCATCTTCATACTATTAAATATTTAATTTTGGTTTAAATCAATAAAATTTAATTCAGAGATTAGTTAGCTCTGCTTACTTTGCTTAATTTTGAATCAGAATTTTCTCATTTCAAATGCCTTTGGTTTTGCTAAACTCTGATTAGAACTAATCTTGGATTGAATTCATCTTTGTTGGTGCAACCCAGCCTTGGAGTATCATAGAATCAGCTCTGATTTCAGCCTCAACAGAATTTGAACAATATTCAAAAAGTTAGCATTTGTTGCCAGGCAAGAGATTCTAGTGGTGCACATTACATTACATTGTGTCAACACCCTGTGTTTGTGCTGCCAAAAGTAATTAAAGGAGATTTAGGCTCTGTTAGGTTCATAAAAAATGGTGACAATATTTGAAAAAATATGGCATTTCAGATGTGGCACAGAAAAAAGGTAGTGTTCTCTTAAACTTCAATGAATCATTAAAAAGCAAAATATACAAAGGATTTCAGGCACTGCAGTAAATATATTTGTAATATCTAAAAATATCAGTTTACTAAGTATGTTTATCATCTATTCTGCATCATTGGTTGAAGTCTCCTCATTGATAAATGTTCCTGAAAGCGTTACCATCACAGACCGCTCAGACCAAAGAACTGGCGTTCATGCCTATAGAGTTAAAATTATGTTTGTGCTTGCATTTCAGTCATCCAAGCATCTACCGAGTTCAAATGACCTCCATTCCAGCCAGTCGAGAGAGATTGTAAATAATGTTCCACTGAATTAAGAGGCCTAAATCCTGGAGCTTCATCTTGCTGACAGAGTCTGTGGCTTGTAATCTGGACGCACAGTTACAGCGCAACCGGGTTTCGGGAGATGGCTTTTTTGTAATGCCATCATCAGGACAAAGTTTGTGTGATTAGACTCAAGTTAGACTGTAATTAACATAGTTAAATAGCTGCTCCGCAATCTCCAAGGGCCTGCGCATGTTATGCTCAAGGTAACGGAGGAGGAGGAGGAGGTTTGGAGATGTAAAGCAGGTAATTAAATGAAGATTGTAGGCTATTGAATTATCTCCTGGGCAAATATTGCAACCCCCCACCCCCTCGTCTTCCTCCTCCCTCCTCTTCCTCCTTCTTCCAGCCCGTGCTCTCTAGCCTTGCACCTGAGATGAAGATGACAGTTAATGATGGTGTTTTTTAAAGCCACTTCAGCTCCTGCCCTATAGCTCACTCTCGCTCTCTCCAGACAGACCGAGGTTATTTTTTTTCGCTGCTTCTTTCATCCTTTACTGAGATAGGTCCACACCATTTTTTTTCTCCATGTTCCATTAGCAAATTGCCTCCCCCTCTTTCTCTCCTCCTTGTTTCAACCTCCCCACCTGCCCCCTAACCCTCCCATTAGAAATCTAACTGGGGAATTTATTCATTTAAACTGGTAAAAACAATGAAGTTCACTCCGGGGTCTGTTTTATTTTGCAGAAGTCTGTGGAGGAGCCGCGGAGCACGGGAGAGACTAATGTTGGATGGCATAGTAAAGACAACCTGAAGGACCTGAGAGCCATCATTCGCACAGAGTGGCAGCAAGGTCATCTGGCTGAGGGATGGTGAGTCTGTTATTTGCATATGCCGTGGGCTATGAGGTAATAAGGTCTGCTTGGCTTCTCCATTTTAATCATTTTAAAAAAGTGTTAAGACAACCATTAGTACACTGACCAGCAGACTGTTTGATCTGCCTAGCTATTATCTACTTTCATGCATGCGTTGGTGTGGATAAGATAACCCTACACATATTTTAGAGAATAAAAAGAAAAATCCACATATATATATATTTGTCACGCTGTTTAATTAGTGTTGATAACAACCATGAAACTTTCATTCTAGCATTAAATTCAATAATTGGTTGACAGAGCATAAAATTACAGGTTTAGATTGGGAACTTTAGGCCTAATAATGAAAATAATGCCTCTTTAAAGCACACAAGAGGTAATATTAACACTGTATGCTGTCTGAGTGGCATATAATCACAACAAAATCTCCTGCTGAATAAATACATTAATGCGATCCATTATTACTAATCAATCTATTACTTTCAAGGCATATTTGTATGCACAGCACAACAGCTGCATTACATGTGGGGTAATCAACACTTGATTACCATAATAAAATAAGTCAGTTTGTTAACGCTGAGTCGATTAAATGGAGAAAGAGATGAGGGAAGAGACAGTGTTTCCAATCCATGTGTGATTCACTCAATATTCTCTCTGTCCAGGTTTAAAAATGTAAGACTAGGCTGGGTTGTACCAGCAGTGATTAATTTTTAAACCAAATTAAATTTAGATTATGTTGCACAAAACTTTAAAACTACCATAAAATTAAGAAATATTATATCTGAACCTCTCTTTAAACCTCAGTTTAGTTTGCACACGAAACCTAGATCAAATTGATTTCTGTTTCACCAAAATTTAAAATGTGATTGACTTTAAACTGACACATAAGGAAGTTTAACTTTTAAAATGGTTGCCCTTTTTGAGTGGAATTGAGAAAAATAATGAATTTCCACAAAGACACACTCAACCCAGTTGAGTTTTTTTTATTCTTCTTTCTTTCACTGCAGTAGATGCAATAAAATAGTCAGCCAGTTGTTGCCAGGCAGCATATTTTTTCCTTACTGTGCTCTTGTCCATGTTTTATCTTTTATTATTTGGCCAGCAGTTTTTTGTCAGAATAAGAGAAATGAGAGCTTCTCTGTCGAGCCATCATGAGGAGTCAGTCGTCAGTCAAATGCTGGTAAAACATGCAAGTGTCTGGTTGATTGGCTTCACTCACCAACCAAAAAACAAAACAAAAACCAATGATCATCTATTGAGGGGCTGATAAAATCTGAACGGTCACTTGCTGTCTGGCCAGTTGACAAAAAAGCAAAGTGCTGAGTAGAAAACAACGTAATGTTTTGTTAGCTTTTTAGATAGCTAGCAAATAATGTAATGTGCTATTAGCTTTTTAGCTAGCCAGCATACAGTGTAACATTTTGCCAGCTGTAGCTAGCATACAGTGTTGTTAACTTTTTAGCTAGCTAGAAAACCATTTAACATTTTGTTAACTTTTTAGACAGCTAGAAAACAATATATCACTTTGTTAGCTTTTATGTTAGCTAGCAAACAGTGTAATGTTTTGTGAACTTTTCAGCTAGCCAAAAAAAATGATGTTTTGTTAACTTTTTAGTTAGAGAAGAAAAAAAAGTAACATTGTTGGGTACAAAGCAGCCAAAAGTTAAACCCCCTCAATCCTTACCAGTTACTGACAGCATTTTTAATGCATTTATTATTACTTAATTTGGGTAAGCAAGCAGTTTTATACTGATTAAGTATTTAATTATTATATTTACCATAAAATTACAGGTTTGGATTGAGAAATTTAGACCAAATAATGAAAATAATTCTTCTGTGAAGCACAGAAGAGGTCGTATTAACACAGAGAGGAGTACCAGCATGCAAGTCTGAGTAGCATATAATCACAACAAAATCTCCTGCTGAATAAATACATTAATGCGATCCATTATTACTAATCAATCTATTACATTCAAGACATATTTGTATGCACAACGCAACAGCTGCATCACATTTGGGGTAATCAACGCTTGATTACCATAATAAAATAAGTCAGTTAGTTAAAGCTGAGTCGATTAAATGAAGAGAAAGAGATGGGGGAAGAGACAGTGTTTCCGATCCACGTGCGATTCACTCAATATTCTGTCCTCATTTGTGTTTCATCACAGTGTGTGTATTCCCAAAGCTCTGGATAAACCCACATCCAAAACCTGCTGAGTCAGGCAGCTTAGAGCCCTTGCAGACCGCTCCCTCGTCTTAATATGTCTAGTCCTGTGTCAGGTCTTTGGATATCAGGGTTAATATCTAACTGAAGGATCCAATCTTCGAGATTATGTGTGTTTGATTTTGTTTACAGCATCTGCCATCAGATGTAATTGAATGTACTGCATGGTATAATCTGATACATCCGGGGGTGATGTTTTGCTATTGCTGTCGTTTTCTGTGTGTGTGTGTGTATGTGTGTGTGTGTGTGTGTGTGTGTGTGTATGTGCAGTGTTCCATAGCCCATAGATGTCCTGTAGGAATCCAAAATAGCCTGTAGATGTCCTGCAGGAATTAGTCCCGGCCGTATGGTGAATCATGCTCTCTCTGCTAATGTCTTAACTCATTAAGGTAATATCCTCCACATTTGATTAAGGTGTTGAGGGATGCTAAACATCCTAATGAAAGTACTTTCTTTTTGCATCCATTGGTGTATCCAAAATAGGACTGTACAGTGACAAAACTGATGTTTTCCCAGAGAAATAGGGCACTTAATAATTATATTTAATGATTCTAAGGAGCAATATGTAACAACTGCATGTCCAAGAATGAGTACAGCAGTCCAAAAAGCAAGTTGGAGCTACTGACGGTATGTTAAATAGGTTGAAATCCCATTTAATATATGATATCCTATTTAATGTACATTCTTTGGTTAAAGCAAGTTGTTTCCCCCTGCCCCCTCCTCCTCAGACTTGAAGAAGCTGCAGGCAGACTCAAAGAACACTGCAGGAGTGCAAGACAAGCACATTATAAAAGTGACGATGAGTCCTACACTATAAGTTGATCAGCTGTTTGCAACTGTCAGTTGTCCGTCAGTGTAAAGCTAAACCATTATCCAGAAAACAAAAGCGCACTGCTCCAAAACACCAGATAAAAACAGTAACATATTGCTCAATTTAACTATTATAACTTAGCTCCTCCTCCTCCTAAATTATTAATGATTTCTTATAATTCGTCAACAGACACTTAATGTGAAATGGACATACGAAAACAGTTATTCCAACCTGCAGCTGAATTTTTTTTTAGCATTTTCTTTTAGTTGATGACATTTTATTTTATTAAAGGGGACCTATTATGCTTTTTCTTCTTTTCTGACCGATAAATGTTGTTACAATGTTGGATACTCGTGTTAAACGATGTCACCGCGTCAAATAAACGAGGTTCGTGCATTTGGAAGTGAGCCCTGCAGCTGTTTTAGACGGCTCTGAACGCTCTGTTTTGCCGTGTTTTTTATAACAGGAGGTCGCATTGACGTGAATCCGTGCCTGACTTACTAATATGGAAATGTTCCGGCATAATGCTCTGAGCCTGCCCTCTCCCCCGCTCTGGTTCGGAAGTTGTATCGCTGTGCGCTGCTGCTCTCTACAACCATTTCACAGTGTTAGCACGTTAGCAACAGGCAGAAGTGGATATAGTTGCTTTTTCACGGCCAGCAAAATAAAAACACCTCTGTGTTTGTCTGTCTACGGCATTTCACACGGACTGTTTGTCAGCATGAGCCAGTTACGAAGCTGTATTAGCCGAAAATGACACACATACACTGCAGAGGTAAACAGGTTATGACAATAACGAGCTGCTCCTACCATTCAGAGACGTCATGAAGTAACCTCTGTTCTGGAGAAACTTCAGGCTGTCCAGTCTACCTCCGGATCAGATTGGGGATCCAACACATACGGCTGTATTTCAAAACTTGTCATTTTCAAAAGAGTAGAGTAGTAAAGTCCTCATTATGCTGTGCAGAGCCGAGCTCCTGCACGGCATAATGAGGAGGCGGGGTTCGGCACTGCTCGGCAGCGATTCGGAAGTCCTCGGGAATGGACTTGGGGGTGGAGTTAATGAAACACAGTGTTTTTGGCGGGGTGAGAAAAGAGGAGCAGAGAGAGACATCGTCTTGAAGATCTGCAAAGCTTTGTGTGCGGGTAATCGCATGTAGCTGCTCTATAGGAGTCCAAGACTCAGTACAAAGGCCCGAAAATGAGCATAATATGTCCTCTTTAAAGTAAGCAATAGGTTATTGTGGCGAACATTTAAGACCACACGCATTCAACACAACCTGAGGCATTTGATATTTGCACTTTACATACACATTAACATTTCAGTCTGATGCTGCCATGTGGAGTGATGAGTGAGCACGTACAGTCAGGGTTCAGTGTCAGGCTCAAGGACACTTCAACAGGGCACAGGGCTGCTACTGGGAAACATCGGCACTTGAGGTGATTAAATCGTTCCTATTACATCCAGGTGTCTCTAACTGGCTGGTACTGTATATAAGGAGACAGCAGTGTCAGCGTTAGCCGGCATATGCCACCTTTTTTGTCATGCAGTTGTACATCAGATGAAAATATCAACAGCCAAAATGTCCAGTGGGAAATATGACAGACTGCATAAAATATCTATTTATATAAAATGGCGTATTTTTTAAAACACAACTCTTGTTTGAACAACTAAGTGATTTACTCGTTATAATTTTCTACTTTCAATTTGAATTGCTGTTTGCTGCATGCTGCACATGAGATGAATTAAACAGTGGCTTGCAAAAATGATTGGCCGAGTGGCACTACCCACAGTACTGGAAGGACTGAGGGTAATTAGATTCTGGCATGTTGAATTAACATTTAATCTTTTGTTTTGTCATATATGATCACATCCTGTATGTGTCTGGATGAGGACACGACAAAGAAATTAACTTGACATCATAGGTGTTGTACTGCTGGAGCACACCAGAACGATGTTCTGCCACTTTGTTTTTCCAAGTGAGGACACAGAATATTTGCAGTTCTCATAATCTGTTTTTTAAGCACTTGAAGATTGAATCATCACTAAGCGTATGCCCTCAAAAAGACAGAGTTCAGTTTCCACTTGTTTTTTTTTTATAGGCAGTGAGTGTTGTGATCACAGCACAGCAACTTGTTGTTCATGCACTGCGTTTTTAAAAAAAATATATTTTATGGATAAAACAAATTAGATAAAATGCTCAGTTGAACTTTTTTATCTTTGGGCAGAGCCAGACTAGCTGTTTCCATCTGCTTTGAATCTTTATGCTAAGCAAAGATAGCATCTCCTCCCGGGAGTGTCAATAAGCCTATTTCTCAAAATGTGAAACAATTGACTAAAATGTACCATTTTATCTATTATGCTGCTATTATGCATGCATATCATGCAAAGAGATATCTAGAGCTAGCATTAATACCACCAGTGATGTTAAACATTAAGGGAGGAAAATACATCTCATGTATCTATCCAAGGTTTTGTCATCATAAAAACAACAGCTACAGTAGACTTAAAAGCTGTAGGAGAAATACAAAAAGAGGATGTTACATGTGATTTGTTGTTTTTTTTCACCCCACAGAGGAGCTGTAGTTCAAAGAGGTAGACTGGTGAAAAGTATGTCACTGGTACCAAGCCAGGATAAGGTATTACTAGCTTTAAATCCTTCAGCACTGATCAAAACCAGACTTACTGCTCACACATAGAAACTGGTACATTCAACAACACACAGCCCCTCACACGCGCAAACACACACGCACGCACGAAAACATGCTTAATAACTTCAACAATAACACCAGCAACAGTGACCCTAGTGGTCCGGTTCACCGGCCAGATGACAGTCAGCAGTAGATCATACCATATGGGCAGGGATGCTGCTGTACTGTAGTCCCTCTGTTTTCATCACACTGTCTTACTCTATATTTATTTTTGTCCATTCTTAAGAACTGCAGTACCATCAATAATGCATCAACAAACAAGGCAAAAACAGAGTCATTTCTTTCCAACTATGCTGGTCTTACAGATGTGGTTGTTATTCTGTGGTTGGACTTTTTTTTTTTGTGTACAATGATTCAGCCTTTGGATTCACTGGTGGACTTTAGGGGGTTGGGGGTGGGCTAGGGGGAGATTGCTCCCTCTGGTGCCCCTATGTTCAAAAAATATGAGGCGAAAGTGCCCTCTTGGGTATCACTTTGGTAGATGGAACATGATGAAGGCCCTCTGGGGTTCTCTAACATCCAAGACAAAGAGAAAAAGTAAAGCCTTATACGGCATCCATCCAGTGGACAAAACATGGTAGTGCCCTCTGTGTTGCCCTTTCAATGGAAAAAAACATGATAAAGTGTCCTCTGGGTTGCCCCTCTAGTGGAGAAATCATTAAAAAATGCCCTCTAGGGTGCCCCTAGATAGCCTGAGTCTCTCACTAATTTGATTACTATAAAATCATGCATTGTTTTCCATTCTACATTTTCTTTTAAATTAATCTTACTCTTACCATTGAAAACAACTTGATATTCAAATTTAGCCTTAAGAACAGTTTTGCTTTAGGTGACTGAAATGATGGGAGATGAGAAATGCTCTTTGGAGTCTGTTGCTCCAGCCCCAGAGGT
Source organism: Lutjanus campechanus (assembly GCA_027495735.1). Lineage (NCBI taxonomy): Eukaryota > Metazoa > Chordata > Actinopteri > Lutjaniformes > Lutjanidae > Lutjanus > Lutjanus campechanus. The sequence goes on from JAJHUR010072330.1 coordinate 182,811, forward strand.
TTAACAACTAAAGATTTGGATTAACCTCTTCAAATGAAAATATGACTGTTAAGTCTGCAAGTCTGAGTTGGAGGGTTTTAGAGGCTTTTCCAAATCTCAAATTCTCACAGTTTAGTAAAATCTGTAATGTGCAAGCCTGTGTGAATATTTACAGTGTGTCTGTTTGTGTCCAGCTATATTGGTTTCTTCCCTCAGTGTGTTTATACACATCCTAGGTATGCTGTATCTGAAACCGTGTGTGTGTGTGTGTGTGTGTGTGTGTGTGTGTTAGACTTTCTGAGTTCATTTACTCATGGTTGTGTACTCACATTCCCCCATATGTCGCATAATCCAGGAGACTGGCACACATCATAGCGTTGGGAGCTGGGGAATTCAGAGCCGTTCTGCCACATTCATCAGTCTAAAGAAACAGACAGAGAGAACTTATGTGGCTGTGTTTAGCATATTACACAAAATAAAGAAAGATTTTGAGTGTGCGCGGGGAACGGCTGCCTCACTGAATGAGGAATCCGCTGTGGAGAAGATTCAAAGGGGCAATTTTACACCAGCTTATGAGCAGGGGAGTGAATAGAGGGATGCACACTGCCTAGAGACCGCCAGATGTTACACAAGGGAATCCATCTACAGCAAGACTGACCAAGGGTGGAATGATTCTAAATTGGCTCTGAAAAATTGGGTCCTTGCGTACAAACAGATGAAGGAAATATTTAGGGAACAGAGTGTTTTATGAAAAACGGTTGCCAGTTTAATTCAGCGTCTTTTTCATTACCTCTGCCAAGGAGGTTATGTTATCAGCTCTGTTTGTTACCATATCTCAAGAACTAGATAACAGATTTCAATCACATTTGGTGGAAAGTCTAGGCATGGGCCAAGGAACGATTTGTTTTTGGTGTGGATCCCATTTCAGATTTCCTAACATGACAGCATTTTTGAACATTTTTGCTGTTTCTCTATCAACTGGACTTACTTAGAAAAGAAAACTGGCGTGACTGCTCTCCACAAATGCATGTTCAAGTGTTGTGCATATTACTGTGAATGTTCTTAACATATTTCCATTATTGAAGTAATAACATATAGATGATTGTGGAGACTTGGCAGAGGTATAGGAAATGCTCTTTGAGTGCTTTTTAGTTTTGCAACATAATTGCAGGGTACTGTTGAATCGTGAGAGACATGCTCTGGGTGTGAAATATGTTCAGTTCAGAACCGCACACAACATGTATTGTTTTTATTGTACACTAAATTCAGGGACATACTTTTATCATCCGTTACTGCCTTTAAAAGTTTGCTTTAAAAGTGTACTGAGAGTAATAGCATTATTAAAAAAAATATTAGTTATCCTCAACAGTTCCACATTTTTGGACAGGAGCATCATATTGTTATCACATAAAAGTCACAAATAGCCACACTTGTCACAACATTTTGTTCTAGCCCTCTGCTGGCTAAACGCATTATCATTGTGGAAAAGGGAAAACACTCTAAAGGCATACTATGCAGCATATGTATAAACTCATATAAACATAATCCCTCTAAATCATCACTTATGACCCACTAGAAGTGTATTGTGGTGTCTGTATCTGCAGGGACTCTGCCCTGCTGTGTGTTTGCCGTTCTCTGTGTGTTTGTTCTGTTTGTCTTGTGATGCTGCTCCTCATGCCTTTTAAATTGCCCCTTGGGGACAAATAAAGTGTTTGATTGATTGATTGATTGATTGATTGATTGATTGATTGATTGATTCATTCATTGTTTGATTGACTATTGACATATTCCCCAAAGTGCAGAACTACCGTATTCGTATGAGGATCAGGGACAATAGTGTGTCCCTTAAAGGATAACTTCGGTATTTTTCAACCTGGGCCCTATTTCCCCATGTGTATGTGTGTGTATGGTATTGAGGGACGCGGATGCAGCCGGCAGCTGCGAAATGAGTTATAACGGTAGATATAGGGGCAAATTGGTCCGTCAAAGTTTGTGCATTAAACATGCTTTTTTTCACCACAGTCCGGCTCAGATCACCAGTGTAATCTCTGTCAACAGTATGCAAAGCGTCTCTCTTACCGTTCACTCTGTGACGACATCTAACAGGATCTTTGCTTGTTGAAGAATGTCTTCGTTGCAGCGAGTGGGACAGCTGTTTTCTTGAGGTGTGTTTGGTGAAGTGTTTCAGGATTGGATGTCTTCTCTTTTTGGGCTGGCAGTAGTCATCTTGAGAAAAGTGTGCACCGCAGACCCGATGGTCTGCAAGGCGCAGTGTCTGGACAGGAGCGTTAGCATCCAGTTGTAGCACAATTAGCCACAATTTCAGCATGTTGCTGTGCGACAAAGTCAGCCTGTAAAAGCTGTACGAGGTGTTGCACGTCATCCTGTTCTTGCACTTCGATGACGCAAAAACACGAACCATTGTTTTCAATAGTTGCAGTAAAACTTTCAACTGAACTCCGGGACAGCTAACTCCGCTCAGACCGGCTCTCAGCATGACTCCTGTTTTCTTCCGGCAACAAACAAAGATCCCGCGAGATGTCGTCACACACAGCAAGCAGTAAGTGAAGCATACTGTTGACAGAGATTACACTAGTGATCTGAGCCGGACTGTGGTGAAAAAAAGCATGTTTAATGCACAAACTTTGACGGACCAATTTACCCCGATATCTACCCTTATAACTCGTTTCAGCCTAATTCAGGGGTCTGCAATCTGCAGCTCCCTGTGGCTTTGACAAAAACTTACATGAAAATGGATAACTAATATTTTTAAATTTTCATTCATCATTGTTGTAGACCTAAATTGTTCTTACATTCGACAATTGTTAAGATATGGCTCCTATATACAGAATAAAATATATATTTAAATATATTTCATCAACTAAAATGAGCCCATGGCTGCAGCTCAGCAGCTTTTCCTCTAAATTTTGTTGGTGGCAAGTCCTGACTCTCCCTTGGCTAGCTATGGATGCCAAATCCAAATAAGAAAAGAAAAATCCCAGAGTAAATTAGAGAATTTAATAGCTGTTAATAGTCTCCCTACCTGATCGAGGGTTTAAGGAACGGGGGGTGTTGCACAGAAGTTAAGTCCCTTGAGGGGAACTGTGATTTGTGATATTGGGCTTATAAATAAAATTTGACTTGCCTCAACTTCCTGTGAGTCAGAATACAGACACAACCGAGTATTTATTTATTCAAGTCTCCTGAGGTAAAGAATTTCTTGAGATTAATAGCATAGATTCAGTAATGGTGGTTCACAAATACCACATACAGCAAAAGAAAATGTATACGGTAATATAAAGGTCACATATGGAAACAGCAGGCTGGCCTAAGCAGCCTAAAAGCATGTACTAGTAAATACCTTTTTTCATAATGTCACATACAAAGGCTACCTGGCCATTCCATTTGCTGTCAGTGCCTAGCGAATCCCCCCGGGATCAATTTCATAGTGAGGTTGAAATTAAAAAAATAGCCACAGTAGAAGTAAAATGGTTACCACAGAGGGTATTAATGGTCAAACAATTTTCTAGCTACAATGGTGGAAAAAAAACCAACAAAAACCCACAAAAATTTATACTGTAATTTAAAGATACTGCTTCAGATGGATAATCCTATAAAGCCAATAAAAACACACCCCAGTATGAGACTGCGGTTGTTCAAACCCTGTTATCCATCTCCAGAGACGCTCTGATTCCATGGCAGATGGAAAAGGTGAGAGGCAACGGCATAGTGCACACTGATCATTACGTTGGGCAAACTGTGTGTTTGTGTGTGTTTGTGTGTATGCATTCACAAAATTGAAGCAACCGCTGATCTAATCATTCAGTGTGTTAGCTATGGCAGGTGGCTGGCAGTCAAGCATGCTCCATGTTAAATTCAGCTCCTGTTGTGTCTATTGATCTTTTATCTTTTAAGAAATAACAGACAGGCCTTTTGTTTTTGCATCTGTAAACACTGATGGTGGTTGTTGGCTGTGGAGTTGATTTAGACATTGATTGTGACTGATTACAAGGTGGTGAATTCACGGTTAGTGCATATAGATGTGAAGAAATTGCACTTCAAACTTGGTGCAATACTGCAATATTTCTGCTACAGACACAAATTTAAAGGAATTGGAGATATTTTTGGGATACATGCTGGCAGTGGTAGACTCAGGCTGTCTGAGGGGCAGGGGTGAAAAAAAAGTTTAAAAAAGGCACCAGCTGGACACAGAAAGTTGTGATGCATTTATAGTAAAACAGTCAGTGGTGTTAGGTAGTTATGATGGGCCCTAATGCATGCTAGTTACTAGTTATGAAGCACACACACACACACACACACGCATGTTGTTATCCTAACGTTACCTGCTCTGTGGTTGTTGACATACCTCTGATGACAGTGTTGATGCTGATGCCAGCCCAACTGCTGCATTGCTGCCAAGAGTGGGGTCCTCTGTGGGCTCAACTTGTCAGTTTTGACAGATTTTGTCAGCCTAAATTAGTTATGGTGTATGTACTGCCTCGTCAAATGGTCAAATAGAGGCTGGACACTGGACAACATTAACATAACATAGCATATTAACATAGCAATTATCAGTGCATATCTATTTAAGTCAAAAATACAAAAGGAAATAACATGCTGATTCCACTGGGCACAGCACATCTGCGCCATGGTTTTGATCTGTCCTCCACACAGCTGCATGTCCCACCAGCTGCATTTCAGCCAGCTGTTTTGATTGCTGGATTGTTTACTAGCTCAGACTTTGTTGATTTAATCCTCTTCCCTTAATTGTTGTGCCACTACCATGGATAAGCAGGCTACGTAGTTAAATAATTTATTTTCTGTCTGTTTTTATGATCGCAAGTCCATGCGGGGTCTTTTATTTTGAAAACTGATCGGATTCTCTCTGCTGTTTCCTTTGTCTGCCTTCCTGCCTGCTCGATCTGCTCTGTGCAGATTGACGTGGCATCTGTCAAAAATAGACTCAGAGAGCGAAGAGAGCAGTGGTGTCTGTTTTTCTTTTTTCTTTTTCTTTTTGCAGTTTATGCTGAATAAGCATAGAATTCTGTTAAGAAAAAAAAGAAAGAATGAAGATGGCTTTGCCTTTTTGAAAGCATATAGGATATAGCAAATAGCACCAATTTCAATTTAATGTGAAATCTTCCTTGCATGCAGGAGCATTTCTGAGGTGGCAATAAGAATCACTTGCGAGGGCTGGTTCTCCATCCAACACATTGTTGGAGGACCTGGTCTCTCAACAGACTTCCCGACCCAGCTGGCTCGAGTGCAACTATACTACTGGAAATATTTCCACTGCCTGGTTTTGATTAAAATTGTCTTATTATTTGACTTAAAGTACAACAACTTCTATACTTATGTAATAAAAACACAAGGAACTATTAACTATTTCACCATTTAGAGGCATGTAGAGGCATGTTATTACATTGTCTTGGATAACGGGCCATGAAGAGGGCAGTATCATGTTTTTCCTACAATCCACAAGGGCACATTTTCTGTTTTGTCAAACGAGTTGACCAGTAAATGCTGGATAGAGCCAAACTGTTGATCCCTCAACAAAGGTTACCACAATATAAATCACACAGCCATTCCTCATAGCTTGTTTTACAGCACATGTTGTTTCCTCTGTGTTACTGTATTGTAATTACTTGCCTGCGAGATAAACAGCCAACAGCTAGGGACGCTTCATGTGATTCATACATTCAAACTAATAAGTTCCCATAAGTCTTTTCTCTTTGTTTCAAAAGCTTTTCCTCACAATCTGCACGCTTTCAGTCCTTTTTTTTTTTTTACTTCCTTCTCTATCTTGCACCAGCTGAAAATAAAAAGAAAACCCACGGACATGAAACCGGAATGGAAATTCTGCCAGGCGCTGCCACCTCCTCAAACGCAATAGTAGTGAACTAAGCAAAGGGATCTTTGAGGAAGCAAAGGGACTTTTAATGAACAGGCCCTTTATTGATCTGTGGACAAAACAGTCGTTAATTATGTGCGGGTGGGCATTTAATTGAGGGAGTGAAACAAGGTCCCTGCTTGCTAAGCGAATGCCTGGTCAAGAATGAGGAGCATTTGATTGAGCCCTGTGCCATCGGGGGTAAAGGATGAGACACAACGGTCAGTCAGCCAGTGCCTCTGGATCTTCCCTTCTCCCTCTTGCACTTGTGTCTTTTGTCTTCTCTGTCTCTCGTTGCAGCTCCCTTTCTTTCTCTTTTAGTTAGTGACACTTTCTGTCTTATTCCGCTCTCTCTTTGTTTCCAAATTAGGAGGAAATGCCCTCCATCTCCTCATTTTCCTCAACTCCGTGTGCTCTTTTGTCATCTGTTCAGCCCAAGTCTGCCTCGCTCATCTTTGATTTTCTGACTTGTATAAATGGCAGCAGTGAGGAAGTGTCTAAAACAATCGAGAGTCTGGAAGAGGAGTGTATTGACTCAATATTCTCTTTTTCTGTGTGTGTTTTTATGTGTTATAGCACCCATATTTCTATTGTTTGTGCAATCTAGTGTATCTCTTTGATTTGTACTTGTCAGTCATCATCAGGCAGACAACTGCCTTATGGCTCTGCTCAGTGAGTCTTATTATGTGCAAGCACAACTCCCCATCTCTGCTGACTGTCTGTTACATTGTCTCTCTGAAACTGTTGGTTATTTGATTGGTTCTCAGCAATAGTTTTAGTCAATGACGGTGACTGTTAGATCAAATTTTAATGGTTATGATGTTCTCTTAGTTGAGAAAAAAGCCACAGAGATGAATAAAGATAAAACAAATAATTGCTACTGACAAATTGGATAAATCAGAATAATGTAGGTATGACTTAAACAGAAGATTTTAAGACACAAAATACATTTGTAATAAATTATTGATTACACTCATTTATCACTTTTTATAAGAGGAAACGGAGAAAATTAGATCCTACTGAAGAGTAACTGAAACCCCAAACCACTTTTTTCAAGTGAAAATGAACGTATATGGGTTTTTAGTGGTATCGTTGATGTATTAAGGTTCAAATCTTAACATTTCAGTGCAAATTATTTAAATTCATGCATTTTTTGTTATTGATATTTATAGCTTCTTCTCTCTACGTGTTGAAATGAAGCTACTGCAATTGAATTTTGCTATTGTCTAATCTGGTAGAGGGTGACGTATGTGGAGGCAGCGTTTGTCAACAACCGACTCCCCTTTCCTGCCACACAAATGTTGTTATAATAATAATAAAAAAAGTTACTACTACTACTACTAATGATAATAATGATAAGAATAAGAATAAGAATAAGAAGAAGAAGAAGAAGAAGAAGAAGAACTTCATTCCTCATTCACTTCATTCACTAGATTTACAATTTTTTAACCCTCCACCTACTATTTAAACATTTTGGCACAGTGGTTAGGATTTTTAAAATTGTTTTTATTGTTTATTTTGATCCATCTTCCTGGGGTCCATATTAAGAACACACACAAAAACACACACTTCCAAATGCATGCATACCAACCCTAATTAAAACAATATGGATATAGACCTTACAAAAACCAACTACTAACACAACAAACTGTATAAAACTTTAGTCATTCTTCTCTCTATATACATAAATATACAAAATGCATACACACCCCATGCAGATTTACACACACTTACCTGTTTTTACACATACATAATACTAATAGTTGTCTCTAGGACCTCAGAAACCTCAGAAAGACTTGTTGCTTGAATAATAAAATATGGCAGATTATGCCACTTGATGTATAACCGTTTTCTTCATAGCATTGATTCAAGGTTGAGGAATAATAACCTGACCCCTCTTAATCTGTCTCGATCCATGGTTATGCCTGTTCTAACAAAATGTTACTCTTCAGACAGTCAAGTTGTTTTGAAACACATATATTCCTGAAAAAAAAAAAACCCAACAACAAACAAACAGAGACTGTGACCTGTCCTCCACTTTTAGCCAGGCAGGATCAGAGTGTATTTGGTCTGTAATTCTCCTCATTGAACACTTGAGTACAAGACATGCTGCTCTATTTTGCAATAGCTGGACCTTGTACAGCTCTTTATTTTGTGTTTTCAGTGGCTGTAGATGCACCACTGGACTGCATTCTTTCCCTGTATTGATGATCTCATGATGAGCAGTAAGACTATGGACACTGACTCTTTATAATCTTAGCCAAACTGAGCCACTAGTGAAGCTAAAACACAGGTACCTTTTCACACAGAAACTTTTACTTTTTAGGGGTTATGATTTGAATGTGCTTTTAGATGCTGTCTGTGTGGACACAGAGAGTGTCTCGTTACCACTACACGACACTACGTAGCCCCGACGCCTGTCCACTGCAGCAGTTGTTCTGTGCATCCGAACCCTGCCTCCTTCTCAGCCACTTACCCATTTTTCAGCATTTTTCAAGGTTATGCAGTGGATGGAGTTAGGGTCAGACCTGGGGATGCAGTTGCACTTTAAAAGAAGACACAAATTTGAGCACCCTTGGTTCAGTAATTACACAACAATTACAATATAGAACTGGCAATTAAATTTTTCAATCACAGGCTCCCTCCTACTGTGCCTTTATATGATTTGTATAAATCATGTGGATCAACTCAAACCAGAATTTAAGACTTTTAAAAAATGGCATCAGCTATGATATAGAAATATAATCTAAAATATGAAGTAATACTGTGGTAGACAGGTGAGTCATGGTACAGTGTATAAGCTGCAGTGTAAACAGGTTGTGCAGTAACATATATACTGTACATAATGACAGAATGCAGACAGTTGTGCATATAAATATACACAATAATAACACTTTGGGTTCATTTGAGTCAACTGTGAGGTGTAGATGATGCACAGATGAGGCTTAAGTCATCAGTCCCTGTGTGGTGTGTGTGTATATACCTTAAGTATCAACATCACCTCCATCACTCACATTGCACACCTCTGTAGATGAATGGTGGTGTTTAACTGAAGAACTACACAAGGTGTAATCCCTACAGGGGATGAGTTGTGTTGCTTGAGCATGAGTGTATAAGCTCAGCGTGAGTTAGATTCTCATTAAAAGAGGCTTATTTATCTCTACACTTCCTAAAGAATCAAGGCTGCCGTCTTCAAGTCTTTGGGCTGGCAGCAATTACCATACCTATCAAGTAGCTTTTATAACGCCTGTTCTGTGTCATAAGAAAGATGTGCCAAGCTATTACTCAAGCTGCCGGCACTTTTCACAAGGTGTAAGTGCTGAATGCGCTCTCAAAATGGATTTATGTAAAGGGATCAGTTTCTGTGCATGGCGGAAAAAAAAACACATCCATTTTAGAAGTTAAAAATACAGCTTTGCCATCTCTGCCAGTCTGGAGAAAAGGGAATAGTAGCTCTTAGTTGTAAGTTGTTGAAGCCTCTTATGTTGGAGTTTTTAACTGTAGCTATGCTTTGCATTTGTCAATGTTAAGTTTACAAAAGGTTATAATAAACATTAAACAAGGACATGCCTTGAAAAAATATGATTATGTTACTCGTTTTATTTCAACAAAAATTCTAGAATGCATAATAAATCCATAATAAATTATTGATTACACTAACGACCTCTTATAAGAGTAAAAATAAAAAACCCAAAGCATGTTTCAACTGAAAACCAATGTATATAGTTATTTAGTAGTGTAGTTAATGTATTAAGGTCCAAACATTGATCTTGATTTGATCCTGATATCTGTTACATATAAGACAGATTTGCAGAAACAGTATAATTATGTTACTTGTTTATTTTAATTCCTTTCGATCCTTATTTTAACCATCAATCAGAGATCACAGATGTGAAATAAAAAAAGAAGGAAATTAACATCATGTAATATTTTCCCCAAACTTATTCCAAAATAAGTGAAAAAGCCAAACACAAAGTTGTAGTGTAATGATAAATGTTCAGGGAAATGACGAACACTTCAAAATGCCATCATAGTTTAATTTTGCATCTCTGATGCCATGTTCGCATCAAATGCAAGCTTCAATTTTTTAGACATCTAAATACTGTGCATATCAATATTCAAGTTCCAATTAAACCGTAATAAATAAAACACAGCTGTCTAAAAAGATGAATAAACATAGTGTACTGTAGATGCTCTGGCCTGTATCCACTCAGCCCAGTTAAACCCTAATTTAATGTTATTTTGTAAATTAAAACTAACTCTGCTGGTCATCCAACATGAGCTCAATGGTAGACAACTTCCTCCCTTCATTGATTGTGAACACTCTATTTATAGGATGCAGGGTTCGACATTGACCATGGCCCGTGTGCCCCCTGTCGCCACCAACATAACATTTAAGTTCCTTAAACATCCTGAGTCCTTATAGCCTTTTAGTTCAATGTTCAAAGAAGACATCTAGCAGTACTCAACAGTGGCTGGCTACGAGCATGTCGGGGCTACTGAAGTATGTTTACTAGGGCTGCTCAACAATGAAAAAACAAAAACGGTAATGAAAGTGAATGGAAGCAGGATTTTAGTGGCTAGAATAGAACATAGAAAATGACTTAATGTACTGCTGTGTGTGCCACCTGTTTCCTCAAGAAGCCAAGAAAAATGCAATAAATTCAGAAAATTCCATAATTAATGGAAAAAGTGGACAACACAAGTGTCATTGTTAAGGATGGTGGTGTTGAGTTGAGTTAAATTGCCTTTTCTGTACTGTTTTTAGTGAAGTTTACATTTGTGCAACCAAAAATGTACTTTGGCCACTAAATTCAGGGGCTTGGTGCTTAAATACATTAGCATCTATTCCTGGAATATTTTCATTACATCTCTTTCCTCTCTCATGACGATAAGTGTTGAAAACAGTGATAGCACTCATTCTCAAGCAAAAAACTTTTACTCCATGCTGACACTGATTGTTGGGGGCTTTATGAATAACTCAAGTCACACTGAGGGGGGTATTTTTAGTACTAGTTTAAATTTCATTACGATTCCTTGGAGTGATAGTGGGATTCTGGCAAAATATGAGCCCTGATGCTATATGATGAAACACAAAGCAACTCCTTGAGCTCAGGTTATCCAATATAAATTTAGCATATGAAAAAATAAATCCATTTATTAGCCTTAGTTGAGCTATACGTCTTTAATAATGCAAACAGCCCTCCGAATGTTCACCTCGTGTCAGGCTCTGGTTGTAGAGAATTCCTCTGCTGATAGTATTGTGTGACTAGCCATAATATCCCACTGCTGCTTGGAGGGCTATTACTGTCAAAGTAACCCAACAGGGTGTCATTATATGGCTAGCAGCTGCGACTATTTGTTTTTCCTATGTTAACTCAGCCTCACAGCTGTGTTTGTGTCTGTGTATGAGCGTGAAGAAGAATGTGTTCTGTACATGCTTGCGTTTGTTTGGAGGCCTGCATATATACTGTATATGTGTGTGTTTATCATGCATCTGCCTGTGGAGCATGTATTGAGAGTGTGTGTGTGTGTGTGTGGCTGTGGGTGTGTGTGTGTGTGTGTGTGTGCATCCATGTGTGTGTGTGTAATCTATGCTCTTTTCTCCCAGGGTCTATAACCTCCCATTGCTGTATGATAAATGTGTGGTACTGTGGTGCATGTGTGGCCTTAAAATGAAACGGTCGGCTGGCCCCTGCGGGAGCACTCCATACACTGTTTTCAGACACATCATTACTAGTATGGATCTATTGATTGTTTGTTGGTGTTTTTTCCCCTGTCTTTGTGTTGTTTTCTTTTCAATTATCTCCACTTTCACACAATTAAACACACGTGATGCATGCCAAATTATATGCCCTGAGGAGGCACAGTTTGAGGTATTGTCATTTGAGACCATCTTCACAACAAAAACAATAGCACTGATCATTCAAACGCATAAAATGACCTGTGTTTATGTGTTTCTAATAATCTCTGTAGTAGTGATAAATGATTGTTCTCTCCTTAAAACAAAATGATTATTTGTTCAAATGAAATACATTTAATAGCAATGGTGATATTAGCATGACATTCCTCTGAAAAAGTCTTGGGAACTTGGTTTAGGTGAATGAATGGGCATAAAAAGTGCCTGACTTCAGCCCCTTTCGCACATGCACTGGAACTCTGCACTTATCTAGACATTACCCAGAGGAGCTGTATGCGTGAATGCATCAGTTGCCCTTGACTTAACCCTTCCAGCACCGTCCAGGTCCAGGTGAGCCCTTTGTGTGAATAGAGCAGCCCATTGTCCCAAGCGAGCGAGAGGACGTGTTTATGATGTTCCACAGTGGTGTGTAGTTGCTTCATGCTCTTTGCTGTTTGCCTGTATATTGCTTTACACCCTTTCGTTGATTATTTCATTTTCGTGCATACTATCTCTCAAACTTCTCTTTCCTTGGATCTGTTTTGTGAAAATATCAGATTCCCACACAGAAAATAAAAGCATACATTGTGCTCATAGTTCAGTTATAAAATTCGAGCGCACCAGTGAAGTGTCTCTCCTGCCGGGCAGCCAGACTGGAGTTGAAGGTGTTGTGGGTAACCTGAATCCTAATATGAGACGTAGACAAGAGAGTTTGTTGTAGACAGTGAGTTTCCCTCGGTGCCAGCACAATGCTGCAGTCAAAGAAAAGTGCCTGCTGTATGGGTTAGTTAAACATAGTACAAGGCGTTTTTAACTGTTATGAAACTGTCACAATTTAATACTGATGCCTCTATATGACCTGCATAAGCAAACTAGTCAATTAGGGAGAAGATGGACTAGTTTGCCAGCAGGTTGGCATGCAAAAAGTGCTGGGAGAATAGCCGATCCTGCATCTGATTTCAATTCAATTTTTATATTGAATCGTATGTTCATTTTCATCAACTTTTGATTAAGAATTAAAATTGTGACACCCCTAATTAATATCAATGCAAAAACATCATTATCATCATTATTAGGGATGAGTCATCCTCCTCCTCTTTTAACCTCTGCAGACACCAGCCCTCACCTACAGTAAACCATACAGTTTTTTCAGTATAAGTTTTACTTCCCATTACCGATTCCAAGACCTGAACATTGCGGACAAAAAGTACTGGTGTGTTAAATAATATATTATTAAGATTTTTTAACAGCAGTATATTACTAACTACTATATTTACTAGATTACCCACTTTGTCAATTAGGCCTAATGACCTTTAAGTAACTGATATAAGTGTAGCCTCAGACTTCATTTCTTTGAACCATGCCTTTGGGTCTTATATTCACACTATACTGTACTGCTCCATCTCTGTCACATTGTAATACTTTTATAAATTTGACAAAATATGTTTTATCCATTATTACAAGCACACAAACTTAATATAAGTTGGGATACTTATACTGCATGCTGGTCTACATTTATTAGCTGCATTAAGCAAAACCCTTCAAGCCAGTCAGAAGGATGTGACATTACATTGGTTGGTTTCACTGACTTTTTTTGCTCACATCATCTGTAAAGATATTAAACAGGCTATAGGTGAAAATCTGTCCTTAAAGCATGAAAAGATGGCAACTATTAGTCACATTATTTGTATATAAAGGATATTACCTGCATGGTTGTCAGTTACTTTTCCTTTTAATAGTAGACACTGATCACAGGAATTATGTATGCTTTACATTATTAAGTATCTGGGTGTGAGATGTGTGTTAGTGATTTAGCAATATCCATACACTTCTTCTTGTCAGTCATCAGTAGGTAGAGCACGGCCCATGTATTTGTGCTCAATGCGAAGTCAGATGCAGTCAGTTACTCACAGCCTTGGATAGGGATATCAACCCACACACTACTAACATTTTGACTGAACACCTTCAGGGCATTGCTGTCTCCAGCTTAACATTGTTTGGAAGCGATCAATCATTTTATTTTGTTTTATTCTCAAGACTGCAGGTGTCTCTAACAATTCTGCAAAGCATTCAGAATCTGCATGTCTTTTTTCTTCTCACATTAAAGGAAAGTGTTGATATAGAAGTTTTATTGTTGTATTTCATTAAAGGTTTGGGCTGTACAATGTGGGGTGAGGGCTGTATGTGTTGCTAGGGCTGTGACAATAATGGCGGTCATGTGATGCCTATCGCGGGGTTGAGTTCATAACCATCATGACCACAAATTTTATTTTGAAGTATCCAAGGATCTGCGCTGTTACACACAAGTCAAGAACACAGCCTTAGATTAGTCAACAGACCCAACCCAAGGTTCTTGAGATTACCAGTTGGCAGCTAAAAATGTGCCAGCAACCACAACAACATCAACTGTTTTCAGTTTGCACTTCAAGGCTAGCTTACAAAGCTCCTGAAAGGGATACGATTGTACCAGAGCCAGCTTTGTAAAGGTACAATGCTAGCCTTTCCTGCTCAGCTTACTTACCGTCACTTTTCCAGCAGTTAAGAAATAATAGATGAGACATTACTTAGTCTTGAGAAGCTGCACATTGTCTCCTGTGCTGTACATTTACTGCCAGACTGATGGCTTACTGCTAAGTTTAGTGCCCTATTCCTTGCCATGCTATGCTTATGACAATATGCAGTAAATCCAATAAAACATAATTATCAAGGCTGTCGTGGTAAACAGCCACCCCGTGGGAATATGTTGCTTTGTCACCGCAGTAAGAATAAATCCATACAGGCACAGTTCATATGTGTTGCTTCTCTGTGAGTGGATACTTTCTCATTTGAATAAGAATGAAGGACTAATTTGTCTTTGATGCAAAACCAATCTGCCCCCACTTATCAGTGCAGTTACTCCCTCTCTCCCTCTGCAAAAAACCCTTGAAACCTGACAAGAGATTTTCAATTTCCAACAGCGATCTCCGCTAACAACCCTGGCCTACCAGGATATATAAGACCATTACCATTCATAGGAACAACAAGAAACAAGGCAGAGCAGATGTCCCATAAGACTAACAGCAAATGCATGGTCTTGTCTCCTTGTGTTAAATCAACATTACGCTCTGTTTAAAAATAATTTTTCGGGAAGCTTTGCTCCCACTGTTTGTATCTTTGCTGTCTGTGAAATGTGTTTTCTCTGAAGTAGGATCAGACGAGCCCTAATGCTTTATTTTGGCAAGGCGGCACGGCAAACTTAGAGGACACTGATTGCTTGTGTCCTCCACTCTAATGGTCTTGTTAATTCTCCAATGAAGCTGATTGCCACATTCAGATGTGCGGAGGGGGTTAGAGAGGAAACTGTTGGCGGCGCAGTGACGAGGTCCTGCGGCAGGCTGCCATTAATTCAGCCACGCAGAGTTGTTTCACCTCTTGTCTTTCCCTCTCGCTCTCTCACTCTCTTCCTCTCTTCCTCTCTTCCTCCTTTTTCTGTCCCTCAACCGCTTCACATAACGCTCTAGGAATTAAATTAGAGCTTGCGAAATCTTCAGACATGCTTATTACCGGGCTGGCATTGTTGTAATGTGTCTGACCTTGACCTGTTAAGGATTAATCCAAGCAGACAGGGCTGAGCAGGCGCCCCGTCTGATTCCCATGCAGAGCACAGGCACCAGTTGTGTTTACCAATCTGAGATAGAAGAGGAGAACAAACAACAAGTACGAGCTCCTCACTCAGGGAGAGCAGTTCTGACTGGACTGTGTCACATGAGCCTGCAGGAGGGGGGGACATGTGACAATGAATATCTATGTGTGTGTGGTATGTGTGCGCATCTTTGTGTGTACATGTATGTATGTTAAGCACAAACTCATGATCTCTATTAGGATTAAATCCGAATACAAAAAACTATATAAGTACAAGTGATGCAATGCAAACAGATATTTCTTATATCCAGATATGCTTGTTATTATTCCAGAAACATTCTGAAATATTTTCAACACAGGTACTTCAAGAGCAATAAGTAATAACTGTGCGTCCAAAAATGCAGCGATCCAAGTAGCAATTGTTGGAGCCGTGGATGGCATTAATTAGGTAAATAGGTAGGTTGTGGGGAGAGTTCATAAAATTTTATTAAGCTAGAAATGAAAAGAAAAAACAAAACAAAAAGATAGATATTTAAAGAGCAGTAACAGGATATGAAAATATATTTCATAATTAATTATATGCCAATATTAAGTCAACATGATGCCGTGAAGACACAACAGTTCCATTACAAATGAATATTATGTTAGAAAATAAAATGTTTTCCCAATTTAACATGACTTCCAGTATAAGCCACTGGTTTTCGATCCAAATACAGATACAGAGACAGATAATTTTGTTGGGTTAACAGATACAGATACAAATAACGACATCTCTGTGCACCACAAAGGTTAAGAACAAAGAGTCTCCCACACCTCAGCCAGCATGTCTGTGCTGGCCACACTCTGGTCAGTGAGAGGCAGGCATTTGGGTTCATTTTGGACAACCCATATGGACTCCGTGTACGTCTGCCAGAGTGGTTTGTTAATGGCGCCAAAGTGGGCTTGAAGTGGAGGCCATGTGAGCAACCATCCTTATGGCTTACATGGGTCATTTGATAGCCACTGTTCGGGCCAAGGTAGGCTCAGAGGTTTTCAGTATAATTATTATTTCTGCATTCTCCTGTTTCATCCAGTCCCTCTCATTATTAAACACAGAAAGCTAGGACTGACTGCGTTTACCCAAGGAATTATACATATTGCCTTTTTTTTTCCAGGAAAGTGACGCATAAGTCCAACAAGCCTCTGATTTGAAAGCAATAATGGTGCACAGTACAGATCTGCCATGAGATGTACAATGTTATTGTATCAATAAGCCCCTTGTTAAGGACTAATCAAATGCAGCCGACCCAGCTTCAGTAAAAGACAATATCTGTAATGGCATATTAAGTGGAAGCAAAGCAAAAAATCTGTAGAGCTACCAACAAAATCTACAGGTTAGGCTTTGCAGATAGACTTTATTTTGCAATTATTGAACAATAAACTCCAGCATAACCTTATTATTTTAATGTCAGAGAGACCTCTGGCGACAGGACTGACATATTGTACATTTAAATAAGGTATTAGGACTAAAAAAACAGATTATAATGACGGGGAAAGAGAAAAATGAATAGTTGTGAAAAGAAATAATATTAGAAACACTCCGGTGTGTATCTCATAGAGGCCTGAAGTTTAATTAAAAACAAAGATGAACAAACAAGGCTTCAGCCTTGAATTAAAAGTAACAACTTTTTACCAAACTGAAAGCATCTTCACCACGACTTGAATTAAACTTGGAAACAACTTGACCTGAGAGGTGAAGTGGGCTCATAATGGAGAAGATGTATTGTGTATTGTGTTTGTGTGCTTAAATCATAAAAACAGGGTGGAGAGATGAGATTTACTGTAAGAACTGGAGTGATGTGCTCAGCTGTCTTTGTTGGAGCATCAGAGTTCTCAATCAGCTGTCTGAGGGCTTTTATAGAGACCTGTGAAAAGCCCATTATAGTAGTCCAAACTATCAACAAAGGCATGGATTAGTTTTTCTGAACCTTGTTTAGACATGAATTCTAAAACTCTTATTGCATCTTTTTTTTTTCTTTATTTTTCTGTAAATTCTTGTTTTGATGTGGCTGCTCTAAATCCATCACCACTCCAAGGTTTTGCACTCGGCTTTTCAGTTGGCACTGGAAGTTTAGATGATCATCGACTTTCACTCTTTCTTCTTTGGCACAAAAAAATCATTTCGGTTTTATCCTTATTCAAGCAAAGGACATTCTAGCAACTGCAGTCATTGATTTGCTCAATGTTCTTCTAGGAATGTTTTCAGTAACAACGTAAATGAAATAAGAGATTTTGTTGACTGCCATGAATTGAGCAAATGGAACAAATTCTTTATCATCTGAACTTCCACCTTTGTATCCATTGTACATAATTGTAACACGGTGATCAGTTTCCTGAGTTTTGCTTCTCATATCAGGATGAAGCCTCTGCTGCTTTCCTGTGAAAGTTGAGAGAGCAGCTTCTATCTCCTTTTTCAAAGCTGATCTAGCCATATACATAGAAAAAACATTTGAACCCAGTGTCTATGAACTTGCTCTGTATAGTCCTGTGTCCTGGAGTGCTTTGGTTGCACAGATCACACGAGTGATCATCCTTATCTCGATCATTACTATCCCCCTTATTTGGCCATTCATACTCAAGTCCACCTGCTATGTTTTGGAGCCTTCTGTCTCTATTTCAAAAAGCTTTCTCAACTGCCATGCAGTATGACCCTATCATGCAGATGTATAAGCTGCCAACCAGTTACTGCCAGGAGATGAATAAGTTCTCAAACTGAGCATAGCAATTTGATTCATAATCAGTGCAATCACATGCAGAAAAAGTACAACAAAAACATGCAAAAATACATAGATAAAAAACAAACTGAAATAAGAAAGACCATCAGCATATTGTCAGAAATCACATAGAGGCTTGCATTCAGTTATAAATACAGATAGCTCAAATTTTCCCTCAGACTCTCCTAGATCAGGGCTCAGTAACTGAGCACACTCACAACATATGTAGGCTGTGGGATGCAGCGAGCACAGGAAATCCACTTGAATGCAAAACAGGTAGCCGCGAGGGTGGTGATCAAAAAATAGCAGGCAGTGTGACTAAAGGTGTGGGATCATTGTTGTTGAGGGTGAAGTTCTTCAGAGGTCCACTAGTAGCAGGCAAAAACCAGCATCACATAATATATGACCATCATTAAAGGGATAGTTCGTATTATTTGGAGTGGAGATGAATGAAGCACTTATCCACAGTCGATGTATTACTCACAGCAGCTTGCATGCCCCCAGTTTGGAGAAGCGAGAAGGAGTTTTTACATAGGAGCTAAGCACTATAGCAGTACTGCTGTGGACAAGGCAGCAGCACATTTAGGCCACAAAAAAGGGCCATCTAAGAAAAATCCACATCAATTCAAGTGTACATTATATTTAGGAGTGTCTGGTCAACCACTACCTAGGTGGGTAAGTTGAGTTGTTTGTGTTATTGTGTAATTTCTGTGTATCAGAACTCACCCTTAAACACACAGAGGTCACACAATGGCAAAAACAAACAAGGTAGAGGCCAGTCATTCTCGTGTTCTGCAAAGTTAAATGACTGCTTTTGCCAAAGGAGTCTGGCTGGTTTGGAGAGGGTGACATTTGGCTGATAGGTGGCTAAAATATGATTTGCTGCTGACCCTGTCAAAAGAAATTCATTTCTTGGCTTCCTACACTGGTACTCCAGCTGCTTATCCAAATTAGGGGCATGCTGACCACCAGGTACTATTAGTAATACACTGACTACGGTTAAGTACCTCAGACAACCCCACAAAAAATCTAAACTTTGCCTTTAAAAGGATACTCCACTTTACATGATAACTCACTCAATATGTACTCACCACTATGCCGATGTGATGATAGGTGCAGATCTTCAGTTCACAAAACAATCCTGGAGTTTCCCGCAGAAAACAGGGTAGCAGCCTCATCCAGTACAATGGCAGGGAACGGTGACCACAGATAAAACGTTTAAAAAAAGAACACAAAACAAACACAAAATGTCTCCATCCTGCTTGTGTGGTGTAATCCAAGTGTCCACGAGCCGCGACATTAAAAATTAACCGCAAAAGACGCCATTTACGCCATGTTTTTAGCAGAAATGTCAACTGTAGCATGT
>JAJHUR010072331.1:0-44796 GCA_027495735.1 Lutjanus campechanus
GCATTGTGAAGTTTAACATAAAAAAAAAAAAGATTTCTGCTTTTTGCTGAAAAAGAAACTGTTCCACACAAACAGGAAAGTAGCTTCCTCTGCAGACACTTACCATGAGAAAATGCAACATCACCCTGACTACACGAACATAGACAAAAAAAAAAGGCTATTCCAAGCTTTTTTTTTTCAGTCCGAGATTGCAACATCATTTCTTTATTCTTGCTTAATAACCGGAAAATCAAACACAAGACTGACTGCTTAATGTTTCGCAATACTCTTTAAAAGAATCCCAGGATCCCTTCTGGACCCCAGTCAACAAAGGTCACTCTTCTTACCAGAACTGTCTGTTATACCATTTTTTGGAAATAGAGACAACTGTTTCATTTGCAGTTAATACCGTTAACAACTAACTAAAATGGTCATTATCAAATCCAAGGCAAGGAGGAAGATTTTCAAACCTGTGACTGCTGGGGCGGTCAGCATCATCCAGTTTTTGGTCACTTTCAAAAACGGACAATGCATGACTGAATATCAGAAAGGAGCGTTTCAGACTGTCTGAAACGCATCTTGTTTACTGAACACCGACTTGGTTTACATGCACAGTAATTTTCCACTATTACTCTGAATGTGTCAATATTCTGAATTTGAAAACAGGTCATGTCAGCATATGTTGTTTGGATTTTCTCAACTAGGCCTCATTCTGAATTTAGCATTTTCAAATTAAGACACGAGATATGCCGGTATCATTCAGGTTTTAGGAAAGTTCTTTGGATATGAATATGTCTCAATTGAGCCTTTGCTAAGCACCTCCCTCCCAAGTTAGTGTTGCTAAACCTGCCAAGCTTTCCATTCTAGCATTGCATTTATGCAATTTACGGTGATAACGGTGGCAGATTTAACATCGAAATTGGGAGTGATTGTTGAAACACTGTGATTTCTTAGAGAAGTAAACAAAAGCAGATTTTCATTTCTCAGTGACGACCGTGGATTTTGCCGGCTAAAATTATGAGTCACAAGCAGATTTCATAAGTGTAGCTGGCTGATGTAAGCTACTGCTAACTTGATTTGAGTCAGCTGAGAAGTCTCCAGCTGTTTTAATGTTTCCATCTGACACGTTTTAAAACAAGAACCCTGTGAAAGTGTATATGCAAAGTTACCTAGCAGCTGTGTACATGATACAACATTGACGCTAAAAGACTGGGAATGATGACAGAAATGCACTCATTAACATGGGAAAGGAAAGTGCAAGGACTCAATTAGTGTAGTGGACCTTGCATGAAACGTATTCGTGGTTGGAAGGAGAAAACACCTACTTTTAATTATTATGAAAGACTTGGACATCACAGATATCCCAGTGCCGGTTGAACAAATGAAAGATGGAGACTGTTCACATAGTCGAGCAAGTCCGTCACCATCATCAAAACTTTGAAAAAAAACATACTATTTTGATGTAAAAAAGAAAATGGCTCAAGTGGCTGCAGCCATTCAAGTTTTCCAAAATTCAGCTGCATGTAAATGTGAATATACTAGTGGAATATGCATTTTGATTAGCCATGTAAACAGCTTAGAAGGAATATTATCTTTTTTGGATTATGGGCAAAAAACTGAATGGTTTGTACATGTAAACTCACTGTCCTTGAAAAAGAACATGCATGCGACATATGTGTTTTTCACCTACCACTTAACACATCAGGGCTGATGTAGGCCGGACTTCCTCTCTGGTCTTTCAGCAGGTCGTCCTCACTCACCAGGTGCTTTCCCAGGCAGAAGTTGGTGATGGTGATTCGATGAGTCCTGTAAGCACACACAAACACACTTAATAAATGTTTTTACACTTCTGATTTGAATCAGGAATAAATTCTGCATTGAATAATGATTTAAAAATTCCCACTGCTTATGAACACCCCTCCAGTATTCTCCATTTTAACTTGATCAACCCATGGCAAACTCTTTGTAGCAAACTAGTAGCCAAACCGTGTTACTCATCATAGCAAATGCAAGTTTAGAATGTGAAACACTGCACACTCACAGCTCCAAGCATGAAGTAAACACAGGCTGACAGAGACAGGGAGAACTTGCAAGCATGCCTTGTTGTTTTAATAATCTCACGGTTCACTGGGCCTTAAAAATACATCAGTATCTGAGGACTGCCACATGCAAAACAGTGTACACACACACCCTGTCTTTTTAAAAGTAAATCTCCACTCTCGGCCTGCTTATGTTTCACTTGCAGTCGAGGCATATGTTTATGTCATGATCACCACTAAACCCTGGAGCATCCTGCATTAGGAGTTACTGTAGATATTTTTCTCATTAATGTTTTCTGATCTCTTGCCTGTACTCTTGTTTTTGTACCTTTCTCTTAAGCTTCATGTTAAATTCTAATACTCCAAATCACTGTTTTAGCTGGTGGCCATCTTCCTGCATCAGGCCATAAACATTTTGAGGACAAGACCACTGCAGACACAGTGGCGCTTCAAAGTCTGAGAAGACCCACTATGTTACCAGCGATGTTTGATTAATTTGGTTTCTGTGGAAACAATGTGGCACTATAGGATTTTTCTCTGAGTCACGAAAGTAAATTTAGTTTGCTTGTGGTGTAGAGAAACCTAACAGTATTAAAGCCAGGGGACTATGAACTCTTCTATATCTCTGTTCTTTTAGCAGAGAAAGAGAAAATAAAAAAAAGCCGCACTTTGACAAACATATGAGTCAACCTGTGGCTTGGGATAATTGTCTCGATGACTCAGCCTGCATGGTGATGGGTTGGCAAATGAATATATAAAGCTCACGAAGATTTAAAATATGTACACAAACACGCAACTTCAAGTGCACCCACACAATCACTCCCATGGTGAGCACACGCACACGAGAAAATATACTCAGAGGCACATGAGCGCACACAAAAGCCACGGTCTAGAGCCTGGGTCCTCTCTGGATCACGCTGCTCACCCACATCCGCTTTCTAAAAGGCCTGAGGTCAACAGCTTCCCCTATTCTGTCTCACTTTCACACCCTGCTCCATCGCACACACTCACTGCTCCCATTACAGCGTCTGGAGCCAATTCCTGTCAAACACTCAATTTTCAAACAAGTGCTCCAATCTCAATCTTCCCTTTTAGAACATTCAGTTCACATAATTTCCAGCTACTTATGTGATCCAAACTCTCCAACAGCTTTGGTGAACCAAGTCTCTTCTATAACAGTACAGTGGCCTTGTGATGTGCACAAGGATGGGCCAGAGGAACAGAGTGCAACGCTTCAAGGACCCTTGACATAAAAGCTTCCTTCATGGAGTGAGTCTGTTCCTTTGTCTGTATGCATCACGACCAAGGCTTCTATTCTTGCACCGGAGATTGGGTAAATGAAATTGCATGTTTGCCTCGTGAGGCAAGGGTCCCTGAGGACTGAAGAGAGACCACACCGTCTCTGCTTCCTGGTCATGTGATCCCCGGGTAAGTCAGGAAACCAGAAACCCAAACAGCCCCTTGACTTCTCTCTCTGCCCGCAACTTTTTGCTGAAAATACACCAGCTGACGAGAAAGGAGGTTAAACGCAGGGCAAATTCTACAGAGAGCAGCAAATTTCATTTCTCAGAACTGTTATGAACCAGTGATCTGCAGGGCTATATTAAGACCCAAGGTATACTATCTTTATTTCGAAGGTTGTCTACCACTAATCTAATATTCCTGCCTGTTTCAAAAACAGCAAAGTAATATAAAAAAAATAAAAACAAGGATAATTCCGGGGTGAATTCTGCCGGGCCAGACAACATAAAAAAAAAAATTGAGACCATTTCTCTTGAGACATTGTTTAATCTGATGTTAGCCTAAAAATAAACTACTTGCCTCCTGGACCCCTTGCCAGCTACACTCTTTTTAAGGATCTCTGCCCGTCCCTGGGCTCTACAATGCTAAATATTGTAAATGTATAACTTACAACCAGTACCGTTCCTGTTATCTTAAAGACTGCTGTGGTTAAACCTTTACTTAAGAAACCACAACTCAATCTGGGGTCTCTCAATAACTACAGACCAGTCTCCAACCTTCCTTTCTTTTTTAAAAGTACTAGAAAGAGTTGTGTCACAACAACTTTGGGCCCATTTAATTAACAATAATCTTTTCAGCCAGCTTTCAGGGCCTGTCATTCCACTGAAAACCGCAGGGCAAACTCTGCAGAGACCAGCAAACTTAATTCTCAGAAATAAGGATAAAAGCATTTGCTACAAAACATGAGTCCTAGTACAACCCTCAAAATCATTGGTTCTCAACTGTTCTAAGGTTGGCATTATTGAATTATGGCTACTGCTCAGCTAATACTGTTAAATATTTCAAAAAGAGTGATATAACAAAAAAAAAGTTCAAGGATAATTCCAGGGTGAATTCTTTTATGTCAGACAGCATGAAAAAAAAAAAAAACAATCATCCTAATTCAGTCCATCCCGGAGACAATACAATAATTATGTTGATGTAAACTAACAGGAGCTTCATGGAAGAAAAAAAAATATGAATGTCCCTTGAGAAATTCAACAAAAATTTCGGAAGTCAGAACGGCTCTGACATACAGCGTCAACGACCCCGCAGATTGATTTATGACATCCTGCTTTCATAACAGCTGGCTCTGCAAGAGGAAATCGCATCATTCTTGCATAAACTGCTGAGCTTGTTGATGGCATCGGTGCATTTCCCAGAGTGACGATGAGCAGCAGCAGGGGAGGAGGAGAGGGGGATTTTGGGATCGGTCTGCATCTAAATTGCCCATGTCCTTCCCCTGCTGACTGTACATTCATAACACATCCAGGGTGGAGTGACAGAGGAAACATGCAAGCAAGTAAAATATGATGCATTAAGCAGACGGGAAAAGTGAAAAGAAAAAGGGGATGTGACAAAGGGGATAAAAGAGAAAGACAATGAAAGCAGGAAAGGGATTGGGGTGCAAAGGAAAATAGGGAAAAAGCCGAGTGGAGGGTAAATAAATGATGACTGTGTATGTGTGTGTGTGACGTGCATTGCGGTGTGAGTCAGCTCTGAGCTATGGGGCCTTTGGCAGGCCTCTCCTTTGTCTCCAGCTGGGACGGAGTGTTCCGCTCGTCTGCTCCTCGCCCCGCCACCTTCCTCTCCTGGCCAAAACACTCTCCTGTTTCATCACCACCACCATCACTACTACTGCTGCTGCTGCTGGTGGGGGCAATGGGCTCTGACGCCAGAGATGCAGAGTGTGTATGTGGTAAAGAGATAAGCTTGCTATGTGACATCTCAATGCACATATTCAGACTTGCAAACCATGCATTAGAGGCAACGGAGTGTGAGAAAACTTCAGAATTATACTCACTTGTGTGTGATGCAAGCATGCTGGATGTTTGAATGTGAAGCTGTGTGTGAGCAGCGCAGAAGTTTGTATGTGTGTGTGTCAGTGTTAGTCATGTCCCTCCAAATGAGGATAGTGGCTTTTTGGGATGATTATCAGAGTCTCCGAGAATGTGCATGCAGCCTAGGGATGTACATTTTTTTTGGCATGTCATCTGTATCGGTTAAAAAAAAAAGGCTTTAAAATGAAATATTTGTACAGGCTTGAAATGACAATGTTTCTGCTGATATCGTGATGCTTTAATTATGTGCACATGATGCAAGCGTGTCTGCTGCGCTGAGGTTTTTGAAGTACACAAAAAGGATAGCAAAGTTGCTATTTGCAATGAGTGCTCAGTGTTGGTCATGTGAGGAGCCAAATCACATTCCTTCAACATTTAATTGCCCATCTTAAGAGCCTTCATCACGGTCATTATGGCAAATTTGTGAAGGAAAGAAAAAAAATATCTGCAGAAGAGAGGAAACGATATGAACATTTCACATCACAATTACAGTTACAAAAATTATCATGGTTATAATTATTATTGTGGTATTGTTAAAGTGTGCTGTACATGTCCAAAAAGTTAAAAAAAACAAAAACACAGTAATCACAATAATTAAAATCTGAAACAGTATTACTAATCGGAGATTTCAGCACACTCATTTTGAAACTGATTACCTTTTCATCTCTAGTCAGCAGTAGTTTTCCTATGTTGCCCTGTTAATATATGTTTTTTATATGTTTTGAAAAGCATTGTATGTCAACATCTGCCACTAGGCCATAACAGCAGAGACCTGATGTTCTCTGATGTTAGGTGGAAAAATGTGTGCATAAATCAATAAGGGGTCAGGGGAAAAAATTCTTAGATGCATCTTGATTTTCTCTTGAAAGTTAATGAATCAATGAACAAATGTCAACATTCAGATTCAAATTTAAATCCCAATTCATGACATTATAATTGCCTGTAACAACCGGGGCTCTATGTCCCTTACGGCTGAACCACCTGGACGGTGAAACGAGACGGACATAAACATGTGTGACGCGCTTACGTTGTAAACTAGGCTACTTCTTGAATTTTGGTGAGAATGGTTGAGTGTCAGAAACTGCTTGAAAGCTAGTATATGGAAACATTTTGGCTTCTGTGAGGTTTAAGGGTAAAGGGACCTGGACAACATCCACACTCTATGGAAATTGTGTCAAACTAAACTAATTACGGATTACAAATATGCTATATTTTAATAGCAGCAAGTAGTCTCACAGTGAGAAAAAAACCCCATCATGTATGGAAATCATAGACTGATGCACTAAGACATTAACAATCATTTTATAATTGCATCATGGCCTTCTGAATGAAATTGTGAGGCGCTAAGAGGGTCCCAGCCCCAGTATCAGTATCAGCATCCGCAATCTGTCAAAGTGAGTTGGAAAATGTCAGATATTGACAAAATGTAAATCATGTAAACTTGGACAAACTCGTGTGAAAAACGTTAGGGGATGGGTATCACGCCCTGAACACACACATGCACGCGCACACACAATCTCTTTAATACACTCTGTGTGTATTGTGTTTGGAGAAAGCTTTACAGATGAGTAGTTTTCCATTCTGCAGGGCCCATCTGAGCTGCAGCACTATGACCTGAGGTGCACTCACCAGGGTCCTGTGCGCTATATAACACTGCTGCTCACACCCAACCCACCCCAAACACTCTCCCACTGAGAACAAAGCAGTGGCATATTCTTTGCTCTGTTTTGAGTCCGGTTCACCCTCCGCTTCCAAAAAATCCAACCATGGGGAATGAATCATCAGCCGTTACTCAACACACAGACATGGACCAAAGTCAGGCATAAGAGAGCGAGGCTTTAGGATCCTACGACTGATCTCACTCTTAGTCTGAGAATGTGACCCCTGCTTGGGTTTAAAGCCAAATGCACACAGGATACAGGCTGCTGGGGCCTCTCACACACGTGAGCTGAGACAGAATGACTTACTGGCAGGCAAAAATGACTGACCCCTGTATAATGGGAGAGGTTACTGGCCAGCTAACTGATTGACAAGGCCGTGTGAGTCAATTAGTTTCTTCTTACCGTTTGTTCAGCACCATGTTTCCCAGTTTGAGGTCTCTGTGCACAATGTTTTTCTGTAGGCAGGAAAGAGAGAGAAGAGAGGGAAAAAATGTTTGGTCAAATCATTGGTACTAAAACAGTTTGTTTCTGAGAGTGGCACACAAGCATGGGATATGAGTAATCAGAGAGGATGTGCAGCTAGCTAACAATAACAAAGCAATTTCTTCTACAGTCGACAAAAACATTGTAGTACCCCAGCTTTCTTCATTGATGAAAATAGAAAACTCCATGTTAGTATTTGCTTTCATGCACACTATCAGGTAGTATGATGCATGGTTGGGCGATATACAGAACACATTCAAGTATGAAATAATGATATAGCAGATGGCCATATCGTCATATTTGAGTTTTGAGTGTTCACCTGGTCGCTGCTGAGGGGTAGTTACATTGCTGTAATCAACCATAACGGGTAAATAAGATGAGGCTGCAGCACAATAGTAACTGCTGCATGTTGTGCTGTATGTGTGCTCGGTGGCACAGAAATACTTTTTTTTTTTTTTAAAGGCCATGTTTATGTAATGTTACTACTAGTTAGCAGCGATGAGTCTGTCATTTTTTTCTCAAGCTGGCTCAATTTCACAACAAACCCATCTTGTTCTGTATTACACATGCCGGTTACCCAGAAGCCCATGCGCCTTATAGGGATCGGCCAGTAACACAGTTGTAGTTAAGCTGTGGGTTTGTTAAATAGCAGTGAAAAAGTAAGTACGTCCATTACTTCAGCAAAAGTACCGTATTTTTCGGACTATAAGGCGCACTTAAAATCATTTAATTTTCTTAAAAATCAGCAGTGCGCCTTATAATCCAGTGCGCCTTATGTATTAATTCTGGTTGTGTTTACTGACCTCAATCCGATTTTATGTGGTACACAGCGCTCAAAAATCTGTCAAAATGTTTTAGTACGACTTTGGTAAGCTACGGAGCCGCACCGCTTGATGGATTAGCGGAGCATTACGGCCCCCGTAGTCAGAGGCCTCGCGGAGTAATACTACGTACCAGTACTGTGCTTCAACATAACGGTAATATTACAATGTGTGTATACGGACCCCAAAATGCCACCTGTTAAGAGACATGCTTACGAAGCAGATTTCAAGCTCAAGGCTATCAGTCACGCATTAGAACATGGGAATAGAGCAGCTGCGAGAGAATTCAACATTAATTCAAAATTAACGTTTTGCTTCGCTTATTGTGTGAACTGAAAAAAAGTGAGTGTATTATTTTGTAGGCTATTTCATGTGTTACAGCTGAACAATGTTGAGAGTTATTGTGAATGAGTTGAAGAGTTCGACTTATCTGACACACGTTTTGTTTCGCTTATTGCGCCTTATAATCCGATGCGCCTTATGTATGAAAATTGACACGTTTTTGACACGTTAATGATATTGCGCCTTATAATCCGGTGCGCCTTATAGCCCGAAAAATACGGTACTAATACCCCACATTGAAAATACTCCACAAATAAAAGGTCTGTGTTCCAAATCTCCCTAAGGTAAAAGTAAGTATTATAGTAAAATTAATTTAAAGAACTCATTGTGCAGTAAAATGGTCCCTGACAATGTTACTATCATATATAATGTTTTTGGATTAATATTACTGTTGCTTTAATGTGAACATTTCATTTTACTGCTGTAGATGTTTAAGGTCAAGCCAATTTTAACTTCTTTATATACTGTTGTGTAGTTTAATCTACATATGTTTGCACTATGAGAAGTTTTCAGTATGTTATTTTAGAGAAAATCTGTATATTATTATTCCATCATGGACTAGCCAAAAAAACAGATATTATTTTTCAGTCCTATCGTCCAGCCATAGTATGATGGATAAGAAAAGGGCACATTTGACTCACCTTGTGAAGGGCCTCCACCACACGCACCACATCGTAGAAGATGACGATGGCCTCGCGCTCGCTCAGTCGCTTCTCCTTTATGACGTAATGCTGGAGGTTTATTAGATCTGCCGTCTTGTCGCTGAAATCGTGAGCACACAAGCAGTCCAGCACGAGGCAGATCCGCTTCTTCATCTTGCGCACTTTGTTCGCCTCCATGTCCTCCACAATTTCGTAGGCTCGGTCCTGGGAAAAAACAACAAAGAGATGTGTGAGCAGGTATCTTCTAGAAGTTGCTCAGTTTGTAAGTAGGCAGGAGTTGGTGTAATTTTAGAGACACTTTCTACCAGCATCCAATCAATATGAGTTGACGCATCCATGAATGTATCAAACCGAATGGATTCCTGTGCTATCGAGCAGATTCATTCAGCTTAAAAAAAAAAAGAAGATTCTAGCAGGGTAGAGGCCATCACTGGCCGGCAAGGAGCTGATCTGAATTAAGACAAATCTGCCCCCCCACCTCCACCCCCCTCACAGCGAGTGGTGGAGGACGAATAACAAAGGTCATTCCTCTTCTTCCAACTCCCAGTCTTAGCGGAGTCACCACTTTTTATTGATTTCTGTATCAGGTTGTTGTCTTTTTTTTTTAGATGCAGTCAGCACCTCTGAAAGCGTACATTATTAACTGGTTCTCTCACAGTGGAGATGCACTATAATAATCCAATCAATATTGCAGGCCTAAATGAATCAGAGTGCATGGCTCAATGCTGCTATTCTGAGAACACCGGCAGAGTGGAACAGACAGGATGTGAAAGAGAGACAAAGGAGAAAAACACAGAGAGAGGGAGAGAGAAGGCAGATGGAACAATAACAAAGTTAAAGGAGGAGGCAGACGGGAAGACAGGTGAGGGAGGGTGGGGGGGTGGGGGGCTCATTGTGAATGGATGGGGCTGTGAATAGAGAATGACTGCAGATAAATACGGCTTTTAATGGTGCTCTCTATTGAAACAAACCTGATAAGGAAAATGCAAGCAGCTGGCTGGACTAATGACAAGCTTACCTCTGCTATTACTGAGCTGATAAGAACATGCTGTTACTTGTACATGGTGATGCCATATTCTGATCTGAACAGAAAGTGACACAAACTTCTCCATGGTAATGTTGGTGTATTTATCATGTTCAATCATACAGAATGCTCGCCCACACAGCGCTGAGTAATACACCACAGACTATAAGAAACTCTTTTATGCCCATGATATTAATTATTACCCGTCTGCAGAAATGTAAATTATTTGATGTGGGGTTGTATGAGGTACTTAGCAATAGTCAATGTCATTACTTACAGTAGATGCTGGTCTCCAGTTTGGAGAAGCAAAAGGTTTGCTATGAATAAAAGACCATTTGTATGAATGCAGTTCTGATCATAGACTCTGGAGGAGCAATAAAATACTTATTTAAATCAATATAAAAAATTTTAAATCAATATTTTGTGTCAGATTATTTTACTAAAGTAAGCAGCCGTATAATAAGCAGAATATTGTACAGTGAGCAGGTTATTATCACCAAAAAAAAAAAAAAAAAAAAGCCCCGACAGGTTGGTGCTGGACACTAAACTGAAAAGTGGATAAAATACATTTGTATTACATCGCTAAGCCTCCATGCCGGTATTCCTTGGCATCTAAGTTAATACACTGACTACTACTGACAAGTACCCCATACAACCCCACATCAAATAATCCAAACTATCCTTTTAATTGCCAAAAGTGACCACATCCCAGTCTACCTGGAAGAGGCCATGGTGGTGGACCACCCCGTCCTGGTTGTGCAGCAGAGACAGGAGAGAGTACTCTGTGTGCAGCAGCATCTTCCCCTGCCTCTCCTCCTGAGTCTCCCCTGCAGAGTCCACTCGCTCCTCCAGCGTCAGGATCTGCCGTAACCACATGCACGAGAACAGGCAAACATTAGAGGTCACAAGACAAGAGCTCATACAGGATCAGGCAACGGAAAGAGAGCTTTAACCATTTAGTATGAAGCTAATCTTCAGTCCTGACACTCAACCTTTTATATCACTGAAGACATGACGTTAAATTACATTTACTAGGCATTTAATAAGAAGTTATTATCACAGGTACAACAGGGCTGCAGCTTTAAAACAGTAGCTCATATACTAATGTGGAGTAAACAAGCTGTGCAGCAGACACTGAGGCGCTGTAGTCACGGGTATGAAGGGAGGGTCACGCACTGACTCACTACATGGTCGTGGGGGTTAATAGTTGACATTCCAGGTGGGGCACTACCTTCCGCCCTTCCTTTTCCCCTTCTATGGTGCTCTCCCTTGTGTAACAGACATCGGATAGCCCCAATAAACAGATTAACCGGCTGAGGTTTTGTTGTTTGTGCCAGACTAAAACAGGGGGGCCATAAAATGAACACCAACAAAGGAAGGTCAAAGGTTCATGTCTACTGGGACATCACAGTTTAGTTTTCAGTCATATGTTCAAATTTTTTATTGAACTGCATGCCTCACTGGCATTCTTAAGAAGGAAAAACACAACAACACGTGCCAACCCTGACAGACTTACTTTGAGCTGATAGAAGTCATCGGTGCCGTCCTTTCTGGCCAGACACTGCACTATGCTGGGCACTGGTGAGTTGCCCAGGCGAGGCCCTGCAAGGATAAGAGAAGGAACAGCTGCATGACCAAAAGGCAGGCTACATGCCGGAGTGTGTGCTCTCGCTGCAGCTCATTAAAAGGCTGCATGTGCACGTACCCATTAACACCCCGAGTGCAATGTTTTCTTTGGCACTCTGCTTTGCAAATAGTGGAGGAGTTGTGTAGGAGAAAACATCCAAGATGGAGAGTATGGGAGAGAAATACATTTTCCAGCGGGAGGAAATAACACAGACTCAGACCTTTCTGGCCGATGTCATGGGGATCAGCAAAATTCCACACATTCTTGTCTCAGGCGTGCAAGCACACAGAGACACCCCACGACTCTCACACACAAACCTTTCCCCATTTCCTGCACACAGACAAGTCACACATGCTTACAAAAATTATGCACTAGACGCAATCTCAACCCCACATGTACCTTTTTTTACTATGTCCATACTTTTTGGGCAAAAACTAGTAGCTTTCTTACCGAGGATGAAGGGCCCGGCTCTCTTGGCGTTATTGCCCGATATCCCAGGACATTGCAGCTTGCTGGCCCTGCCTGATGTCTCTCCAGCCCCCCTCTCCGACGACCGCCGCTTGGACATACTGGAGCTCTACAGGGGAATATATCTGATTAGTACACGGAATAAAGATAGTCAAGTTGAAGGCTAAGTGCATACATGTGACTGCAAGGACACAAAATAGCATCAGTAATCTGTAACCCAACAATGGTTTTAAAAATAAGTAGTCTGTTTAAAAATAAAGAGCTTTACCAGTGGTCCCACAGGCTGCTTGAGAGTGCACTGATTAATGAACAGAAGCGAAAGGAGGTAAACTTCAGGGCAGCTCCTCCCAGCCTATTTTAAATATCCCTCCCACACATTTAGCAACACCTCAGTGTGAATGTGAGGCCATTACGGCACCATTCAGAGTGATGGCTGCTGGCGTCAATGGTGACACCTCAAATTCAATCACCCCAACATGCAATGCGAATGTGCCACAATCTGCAATTTAAATGGCAGATGCTTTCTTGCACTCATACAAAATTCTTTAAACAGAATGATTTTTTTTTATTTCGTGTCTTAGCACTGAAGCACACAACCATCTTTAGCTTTTCCTGCTGCAGTGGGCATGGGTTTAGAAAATCCTTCCTCTCTTAATCTGCGTGTTTTATCTCAAAATCTGTACAGCCGGCTTATCTGCGCAGACCTTCCTCTGAAAGGACATGCGTGTTCGTACAAGGCTGAAACAAACAAACAAACAAAAAAAAAAAACAGATGCCAAGCCCTTACACTATGATAAGGAACTAGATTCACATGTCAGAAGAGCCGGTGACACAGTATGACACATCATCATTACACAAACTACTTTAACCGCCACAGCAGATCTACCTCCCAGAATTCAGAGTAAGAGGTATGCTTTGTTTACAGATACTGAGTTCCAATGTGATGAAACCCCATCTGTTTCCTGTAACAGGGAAGTAGTGCCTTGAACCGAGAGGAATGACTCATCATGCTGTCGTCCCGAGTTTCCATTGGACAGAAATGCTTAAATGTCTAGGTGATGACACCAATAAGAGCGTGAAATGTGCCCCCAAGCCTCTGACATGTGCACCATATCAACTGAAAAAACCTCATAGAAGTTAGGTCCACAAGAAAGGCAACACAACGTGGTATATCTGAAAGTGTAAAAAGGTCTCTGACTGATAGCAGCGGTGTGCATATTTTACCCAACTCCACAAGAGAGATGATTCAGGCTGGTAAAATTCAAAGCGCCTCATAAACTCTAATGCAGACATTAAGTGGAGAGCTGACAACCGCACAAAAAGAATATGCAACCAGTCTTGCAAGAGGAACAAACTAGAAAAAAATAAATATTTTTAATGAATTAGACCATCTTCCTGTTTCAAAACTAATCGTGCACCACTCGCCAGTTGGCGTTTTTGGGCAGAGAGAGGAGGCAGGACAGTTGGCAGTCAGTATGGGCTGGTATGAATTCTCACTTCCATGAGGCTTTTTGTGATCCCAGACAGCAGACAGTGTCATCATCATGTCTCTCGCCCATCTGTCTCCATCTCCACTAGTCATCACCCACTGAGTCTGATGAGCTGAGGTTTTCTGACAGCATTTATGGCGCAAACCAGAGTGACACCAAGTCACGCTGCCAATAGTAAGAGAGCATCTTACTCTGGAGCACACAAGGCAAAGCAATGGATAATCCAGCTGCCAGAGTGGTTGGCAAAATCAACAATCTAAACACAGCTTCCTGTGCTGCCAGATAAATACATTTTAAATTGTTGGTTGAGTGCTAGGAAGACTGCTAGATTGAATGAAATAAGAAGCAGACAGAGACAAACCTAATGGGCATTTCATTTGTGGCCAATTCCCACATTTCTAACAAGGTTATCTGTGATTGTACTTTGTATGCATTTACTTTCTCTCCAACTACATAGTCAGAGTTAGGGCTGCAACTATCTAATATTGTTGTTGTTTAATCTGTCAATTAGAGCTGATTAATCGATATTCAAAATAGCTGTTGATTACTGTAATAATCAATTGATAATTGATTTTTTAAAGAAAAAAAGTCAAAACTCCCTAATCTTAGCTTCTTAAATGTGAATATTTTCTGGTTTCGTTACTCCTTTATAACAGTAAACTGAATATCTTTGGGTTGTGGGCAAAAATAGACATTTCAGGATACCATCTTGGGCTGCTGATCAACATTTTTCACCATTTTGAGGAACCAAGCATCTAATCTACTCATCGTGAAAATAATCAACAAATTGATTGCAATTAAAATAATCGTTAGTTGCAGCCCTATTGTCGATCATTTTCTTGATTAATCGATTAAGCCTAGTTGTTTGGTCTATACAACTTTAGAAAATTGTGAAAAATGTCAATATGCGTTTCCCAAGGCCCAAGATGACATCCTTAAATACTAATCCATGCACCTTGGACTTAACAATAAACTGAGTCATGGACAAACTGCTGCACAACATACAGCAAATGGACCCAAGGCTATTCATCTACCTACTAAACACCAGCTGCAGTGCTGTGCAGCCAACCTCTGACACATTTAAAAAGGAAAGGTCAATGCAACCAACTAATGCACAGTGACCTAAATGACATCAGTGCGATGACAGCACCCAGCTATCCTTTTCTGACACTGCTGCGCCTCTCTGCACAGCCAGTGATCTGGCAAGCAAGACTGCCTCTGACTGCCTCTGCCTCTGACTGTACCAGAGGGAGGACAAGAACAGATACAGCCTCTGAATCATATCACACAAAAGGAGGAGAGACACGCTGCCGGTGCCCACGAGAAATGTGGGCTCCTGAAATAGTATCAGAACAAAACAACCACGTAGGTGTCTCAAGATCCACCCACCCAGACTCCATGCCACTTGTCTGGCTCTGCAAGAACAGCTTGATTGCAAAAAAAATCAAGGTGGTATCAGGATGGACAAAGAAAACAGAAGGACATTTGAGCAGGTAGTAAACATGTAAGTGAATGGATAACAAAATGTGGAGCCAGTAACAAAGCAGGGGTGCAAAGATACATTATACATACATCTGGATTAAGGCTGGGTACCAAAATTCAATACTTTTATGGCACCAACTGAATTGCTCCAACACTAGCTAGAATAGAAAAATGCCTTGACCATATTTGCATACCTGTTTTGACAGTTATTTAGCATCTCAAGTTTTAGAGTTGGAGTTTTGAAAGTTATTTATATTCTTTAGTTCAATACTGAACAGATATTCCATCAGTTTCTTTATTTTAGTCAAGTAATCGAAGTTGAGTAAAGTGCTTTGAGTAAAACAGTTTCTCCAGCTGCTCTCAAGTCTCTGAACAGCTTCTTCTTTTAAAGTGGCTAATTGTGCTGAAAGGTGTAATGCAACTTTCTTTTTGTTAAAATGGATTTGGTGTCGAAAAAAGTATCATTCAGGAACTTGTGTCAAAGCCAAGGTATCGGTACCATTACCTGAAATTTTTTAGCTGATCTCCAGCTCTTACCTGCATGTCTTTGTCATAATGTCTGAACAATTCACTCATAAAATTGTCAAATCATAATTTAGCTGTTTTTGTGAGTTTACACAAATGTAACTGAATGTGTTAAATCGATTATGCTATCGTGGCATATCGACTGCAGGCCTCTGAATTAAAATGAAATTGTATCATTGCATATTTTGTGAAACATTGTATAGTTGTCCAAAGATTCAATGATAATATTGTATTGTAATGAAACTGATATACACCTCTTTAGGATAATATGATCAAAATCAATGAAGCCAAATGCGGATCAAACACAAAAGTCAGGACAAAGAGGTAAAAAGTACTGGAAGGTCATACACGCTGCTGCTTGAATGAAATGTCAGTCATTCATGTCAGCTCATACACACATCTACAGATATGAAGCCTACCTCTGCAGTTATTGACTGCATTATTGCAATAACAGAGTCCACAACAAGGATGTGTGTGCATAAGGTCACATTTTAAACCACTAGACGACAAATAATTACAAATGCACACAGACTGTCACACATTGTTTGGTGCCATTTTGCGACCACAAGGTCTGGACACGGCTCAGATCTGGCAGCGAGTCGTGGAGTAAAACGCTGACGTTATGCCTCAGAACTTGTGCAAAACCACTCCACAGACAGCTCACAACTCGAGTAGCCAGGTGCTAATGTGTTTTGCCCACAACAATGACTATTTGACCACCCGGCGACGGTTTAAAGCACGCACTAAACCGCATTAAACGGCTTGCGTTAATGTAGGCAACGTCCGACTAAGGAGGTTATTTAACGTCAGATTAAAACAAACACACGCATTATTTTACGATGTGTATTTACGCAGGGTTACATAAAGCAAAGCTTGAGTGCATGTATAAACTTAGTACAACAACAAAGCTGACTGAATTGCTCGGCTAAAGACACACACCGGCCACACAAAGGGGCACACAACACAACAAGGAGTTGAGCTTTCGGTGTAAACTACACAGAGCAGCCGTTTGTTAGCTTACGGCTACTTTAGCATGTATTGCCGTGTGAAGGAGAGTTTTTAATATGATTGCTGGCGAGCTACGTTAGCTAACACCGAAGCCAGGGGCTCCAGAGAGGCAGCCGGGAGGCCATTTAAACAAAGTAGGTAACATTACAGCTGGCTAGCCTCGCCAGAAAGCTACATAGCAATGTAGTCGCTGCCTCGCTTACCTCGAGCCAAAACCGCCGGGTAAAGTCCGCGTTGTCTGCTTACAACATCGACATTTCTTGGGTAAACGCTGTGGTGGATGTGCGGAGCTTGTCGCTTGAACAGGAGAGACCACAGAGGGGTTGGTTTCAGGTTGTTTAGCCTCTGTTACCGAAATGAGCAATTAAGGAAAAGCCTCCGCTCGTCGCTGATCGCATCTTTCCACAGCGACAGCGCCACCTGACAACGGAAATGACGCACATACTTATTTGATTGACAGCTGCAATCGACCAATGATATCGCCCGTCTGTTTTTTCCAAGTAAATGGTTACGCACTGATGATGAAATTCTTTGCATAATAAAAGTTGCCAAATGAAACACATTACGTCATACTTGTCTGTACGGTAAAACTTTCAAACAGTAAAATTGAAGTTAAGCATATTCAAATTGTGCATTACCAAAAATACACTCATACAGCAAATATGACACAAG
Source organism: Lutjanus campechanus (assembly GCA_027495735.1). Taxonomy (NCBI): domain Eukaryota; kingdom Metazoa; phylum Chordata; class Actinopteri; order Lutjaniformes; family Lutjanidae; genus Lutjanus; species Lutjanus campechanus. The sequence continues at coordinate 17,625 of JAJHUR010072331.1, forward strand.
AATTCCCTTTTTGAGAAACCCTTTGCATCCTATTCCATACCTCTACCTCTGTTATTTTATTTTACACTCTATTTTTCGGTCATTTTAGTTGTTTTTTTTATCTAATATTTACCTCATGTAATGTTAACATGTTGTAGCATGAAAGGGGGGCATGCCTGTGCTGTTTTTATTATGATGCTAAAAGGTTTCCATATTATTTGTTGTTCCATCACATGCTGCATATTTTAGAAAGGATACAGTAAAAACATTTTTTAAGTGGTATCAAAAAACGCCACATAAATATCAGTGTGTTTGTTTGCAAACAAAGGCTTGGTCCACATGGATAAGACACTAAAGTGGTAAAACATTTGTCAGACAGGACATAACTTCTTACATTTAACATTATATTGCAAACTAATAACTATGTCTTCTGTCCTAATCTCTACAAGTAAAAGATTTTATAATAATCCAAACAGGGATTATTGAATTATGATATAGTAAGCAATATTGCATGCACTTCATCTTCAACCCCACCAAATTCATGTAAAGCAGCATTTTCTCCTCATGGAAACCATTAGTTACCAGTTTCTGTAGGCTTTAGTTGTAATTTAATGCCACTCTGGAGACAGACAGGCTTGGGGTTCAGGTTTGTTGTGTGGGCTAGGTGAAATTGAGAATGAAATTGAGGTTCTTTTTTTTTGCCATCCTGCATAAGAGGACATAAGGCATGTACTTACTCCACTAAAATGTTTTCCATTTATGTTGATTTCTTTGGCTGGATGATTATGAAAAACTTGAGTTGTGCTTTGAAGGGAACCTTTTTTTGTATCAGACTTTATTTGTCAAGTTTAGTAGAGAAATGCAGAATATTTTAAGACAGAGTTGTAAAATAAATTGTAATGTTGTAGTGAAAGGAAATGTAATGAATTGTTCAAGCACTGCAGCTGTACTTTTGGTATCTTGTAAAGCAACAAGGGTTGGGCACTGTGTGCATGGCATGAAAATATAAATCAATCAGTCAATATAGCTAAAAGTAATTTCCTTGAATGCAACTGTGCACATATAGATCTCTGACTCCTGGCTAAATTTGTGCCTCATATCAGGCTCTATTCTGCAGTTGCTTTATGCATAATGCACCTCTCTCAGGTTTACCAGATGACTCAGTGAAACCGTGTATCAATGAGTTCAGTTAGAATTCATAGGGAGTGGATTTTGAATATTTGAGACTGGTTGTCCTCTCATAAAATTTCTGAACTGATGCTACCTGTGTGTTGAAATTGCAGTTAGGAAGGGTTTCATTGCCAACACCACACACTCAGCTCACCAAAAACCCAAGCTGTTATTCATTTACTCAGCAAGCATAGTTTGATGACTGTGACATTTAGTAAAGCCCACCTATGTTCCCAATTTAGACTAATCTTGAATACCACCCACAGCTACCAGTTTCAGACCAGTGGGCAGGTGTGATAGACACAGAGAGGGTAACCTAAATGGCAGAGGTTTATTTGAGTTGCTCTCGTCTTCCTGCCTTGACTCAGCAGAGCATATGCCCCCGGCCACATGAAACATTTGTCAGCCTGTGGCTTTACAGTGTCCTACCCACAGCCTTTAAAGAGGAAACTGAATCATAAGTCGAAATGCAGGGTCTGTGAGAGAAAGATGGTTTAGTGTCATTTTAGGATAACCTAAGGTTAACTGGACTAAAAAAGACCTTTTTATTCAAAAAATCATATCTTTGTAATATTACTTGTGGCCCTAATGGAACAAACATGTTTTTCTTTTATACCAGTTTTAAAGGAAACATCTCTTTGAAATAAGTATAATTTAATACATCATAAATCATACTTGTGTTTTTGTTTTTGTGTTTTTTTTACTATGCCACTAAAATAGAACTATCCTGGTGATGAACTAGGCAATTTTGCTTTATTTTGAAACATTGTTTTGAGTGACTCCAGTGCACAATCCTGCAGGATGACTATGAGCTCTAGTTTCTGTTTGTTTTGGAGGTAGGTTGTATCCTCAGGGCATGTAGTGTTTCTCGTCTCTACTTTGCCAAGATTATTGGGAAGACCTCACCAGAATGCTCCACCCCCAGATCAATTCAGAGAAATGTCTCAGCATGTTTTGCCTGCATGGTATGCACCACATTCATGTGTGGTTGACTGGGGGAGTGCAGATTATCAGAGTCTCACTTTGACCTGTCTGCAGGCAGACTGCACACAAATTCTGGGTACAGCTGTAGACATTCTTATTGTAGGTCTGCGCTGGAGGACAGCAGCCTAATTATAGATTACATTAAAGAATATTGCTTTTAATGTTCTGGTTTGGTGGTTAAATATGTAACTGCATATAAATATGATCAAGTACATTTGTTGTTTTTACAGTTCAGCAAATCCTAAATTCCTACAGCAAGTGATTAAGTGAAAAAATGTAGTTTCATGACTTCATGACTTTCACATTTTGGTGCTTTTTTTTTTTAAAGACAGATTGCCTGCATAATAAAATTCACTGTAGCAATGTGTGGCAGTGACTTTGAACAGACCACACGCAGACCATGATGTTTCTAGAGGTCAGGCAGCTCCCCCTGCTGTTACACCTTCTCAACTACAACAAGCTGTTACAAGGTTCATGCCATTATTAACACATTATTGCATCAGTACCCATTCATACAATAATATGTGTAAAACATTTTTTTTCCAGCTATTTATTAAAAATCCTACATCACACATCCAACAATTTCACTGCAGCAATATACACTTGCCTATACACAGAAAATGATACATTCAAATAAATAAAGTATGTAATAAACATATTTACATATTAGATTACATATTACATATTATATTGCATTTCTCTATATTATAATAACATACTCATCAATGAGCACATTTCTGGGCCATAGCTCCTCACAGGGTAGTGAAAAATGTCTTATAAGTTGCTCCTCATACGATTATAAGGTAGTACTGCACGATGCAAGATAAACACATTTCTTACCAAAATAGAAATTTTGAAGGAATTTGAAACATATTAAAAAGAGCACTTGGGTTTTCCTCAGATTCCCCCACAATATCATGTAATCACTGGTTCATTAGAATACAGAAGATTAACAAACTACATCTTTATAATGTGTAATAAACAAACATGGAATTATGAACTATAAGCCTGAAAATAATCTAAAACTGTGATGCATTATAATCATTTTAAACCCCAGTTCCAAAAATGTTGTGTAAAATGTAAATAAAAACTCATTCTGAATTTGATGTCTGCAACACGTTTGAAAAAAGTTGGGACAGAAGCAACCAAAGACTGGGAGGTTAACTGGTAACAGGTAACAATATCATGACTGGGTATGAAGGGGCATCCTCGAAAGGCTCAGTCATTCACAAGCATGGATGGGGTGAAGTTCACCACTTTGTGAAAAACTGTGTTGACATAATAGTTCAAAAGTTTAGAACAATGTTTCACAAAACGCCAGAAATGCCACCGACTTATCTGGGCCTGACCTCATCTGAGATGGACTGACGCCAAAAGTAAAAGTGTGCTGTGGTTTGATGAGTCCACATCGCTTTTTGGAAAAAAGTTGATGACGTGACATTTGGGCTTAAGAGAAATTTCTTGCCAGCGCTAACTTTCAAAGGCATATCTGCAAGGTAAAGGTTCCGGTACTAGACTGGCTTAACTGCAGTCCACATCAGTCTCCAACTGAAAATGTGTGAAGCACAAAATACACCAACAGAGACCATGGACTAATGAGTAATTGAAGTCGTGTATAAGGTAAGAATGGGGGAAAAAAAACCTTTTAAAACTTCAACAATTAGTGTCCTAAGTTCCCAAAGTGTTATTAAAAGAAAAGGTGATGGTAAACATGCCGCTGTCCTGACTTTTTTGGAGCATGTTATAGGCATCAAATTCAGAATAACTGTATATTTACAAGAAAAAAGTGAATCAGTTTGAACATAAAATATCTTGTCTTTGTACTGCATTCAATTGAATATAAGTTGAAAAGTTTTTGCAAATCATTGCATTCTGTTTTTACCTACATTTTACATAACATCCCAACTTCTTTGGAAATGGAGTTGTAGATTAACGACATTGTGTGAAATTAAAGGAATGTGTATCTTGTGTGCCACAGTGCAGTCTGACTCAGATTTTAAAAGTGCAACATCTTGACATTATACAAACAGATGTTTTGCTATCACCACATACATATGTTCAACACACTGATTTAGGCCTACTGTATGTTTTGACGCACTGAAACTCATTTCAGTTTACAGCAAACATAATATTACAGTGTATTGCAGCTTGAAGCGTGGCTCACCACATTCTTAGTTGTTAATTATGCAAATTTGCAGTTTCTCAATGGAAACACCTGCTCACATCTGCATTTTTAAAAGCACCCAAAGAAGAAGGTTTTCCTGCTGCATATCGCGGCAGTGTGTTTGCAGGTACAGAGAGTAGACTGATCTACAGCTGAACAGACTGTTGACGATGCACTGTGCCCCACCCCGCGGGGCGTTTCTGTCAGGGTGACCATGTCACAGGCCGTCCATCATGGCAAGAAGGTCGTCTCCTTTGCTGCTGGCGCCAGGAGATTGATCCCCAGACTCTGTGAACTCTCCCATGATCTTGGCTAGCTCTGCGTTGGCTTGCTGGTCCTGAAAGACAATATTATCCACCAATCACAGTGCCAGAGTGGTCACAGGGACTTACACCTCATTACAGTAAATCCTGTTAGACTGGCAAGGCTTCACATCACTGATCAACTGTATAATCTTAAGCCTATCGTTGAGATAAGTAAAATCAAAATCAAAAACAGTCAACACAGTGGGGTGGGCAGATTCGAAGGTCTGGGCCCAGGCAAATTTAAACTGGTATTTTGACACACATTTCACCTTTACTAAAAATTTGTGCTGTGGCACCCTGGAAATGAGTCTGAGGCAGAAGGAGAGCAGCTCAGAGCGCATGAAGAAACAGGGGTCTCTGAAAAGCTAACAGTTCAAACCGAAACAAACATCGTGGCTAAAAAGAGGCTGACGTTAGGGGCTAATGGCTCCGTAGTTTCTGCAGACTCAAACAAAGCAGATGTGAGTGACTTATTGTGTGTTTTCGTTGACTATCACAATCATTCGCTCCTGTCACAGATCTCGTTCACTAGACTAATCTTGTAATCAGTACACCTCATCGGACACCCGTTGTGTAGTCTGTACAAGTCTAGGTGACGTCTTGTGGTTTTGCTATTTTCAAAGTCTTGTAGCCTGCACTTGACCTGAGATGACAGATGCATGGTAAGACTTTTTGTCACTAAATGTGTTGTAAAGTTTAGATATTCATTACACAGATACTGGACATCAAACTCTTTCCTACTGAAAGAAACACTTTATGAAGACACGTAATGAATCTTTACCTTTGTTGCTTGGATTTTTATGACTCCATATGAAAGCTCATCTGGTCTTGATATTAATGCCTCTCTGTGGAAAAGGAGAGTAACAATGTTAGTTTCAACTAATCACAAGTTAAATAGTTTTCTTCCATGCAGGGAAAAGCAGCAGCTCCATTTGACACTTTGCAAGTACACAAACACAAATGAAGGCACTCACTCTTCTTCCTCATCAGTGGCAAAGAGGTTGACTCGGAAGCCACTGTCTGCATTTCCTGGTTTCTGAACTTCTAACCCTCCCATTAACTTGGCCAACAGATTTAGCTCTTCTTTGGCGAGGGGGTTGGGAGCAGTATTGACCTGTTGACACACAATGACTTGTTTACTTGTGTACATTCCGCCTGTACCTGTTCTTTACAAGATCCTGTAGGGTATGGCTCTGGACCAGGGACACTTCACCACATTCCTCTGCATGTTATGTACTGTGGACACTGAAGTGGCTAACCTTAGTGTGCTGAGCAGAATTTTTAGACGTTCCTGACATGTGGGTTTCAACTGGGCGGCTCACACTGTACCTGAATGAAGAGATAAAGTAGAGAGAATAAACACCTATGACCATGCAACATAACGGCAAACATGACCTTGACAAGACATTACAAATGTTGTATTTACAGTCACTATTGATGAAATCTGTCAATGAAATCATGTGGCGTCAAATCACACAAATTTAAGTGCACAGAACTGTCAGAAGAACTCAGTGCGAACTGTGGAAAATTCTGCACAGGATGTCATCTACCCGTGTCCAGGCTCCTACATGCTCTCTGTTGGCCTTTTTTGTGACAACAGAACAAACTATTGATTCATCTTATTTCAAAAGAAACGATCATTCAGACCCTCCTGTGCCACTACAGTCACAAATTTCTGAAAACAATTCAGATGAGGAAACAGCAGGTGATCTCGTCTTGAGGATTTGTGTTCCTACAGGATTTTACTTGACTCAAATACTTCAAAGAAAGGGATGCCATCTGTTGTATGTACTTCTGGTGTCGCCCAACATTTGCTGGGAAAACTTTGCCAACTTGACCGCACACTTTAAAAATGACACATCTCGAAAGCACAACGGCAAAAAAACACAAACTACGCAGGGACAGAAGCACTGATGGAGACAGGAATTTACTTAATGATCGGCAGCACACTCTTATTTCTGTAAATTGTCTATTTGTTACCCAAGCGTTTTTCAGTAATACAGTTAAGACTAAATATGTCATCATCTGGATAACAGAAAATCATCATCAGCCCACTGCCATTGCATAAATCGAGCAGCAGTAAGTCATATTCATGTACATCTTTTTATCTTTTGTACTTTGTAGCATCTTACATGTTTGTGCCTAGTTTGGTGACCCTGTCACCAAATATCTCGAAAGATCCCTCCCGCAGGGCAGTGGTATAGTTTCCTCCATTGTTGAACTGCAGCCTGGTCACCTCTTCACCTGTACAGCTAAACATCCTGAAATAACAGATACAAAACACAAAATATTATGGTCGAGCATGTTTTCAATACTCCTTCCATGCACATAAATTTCTCTGTCGCTTTGAATACTTGAATGTTGTAGCTCAGATGGTCTAAATGTGAGCTCTTCTTTTCTCAATCTATTAAATGTTTCACTCTGCACATATAATCCTGAAGTAATTTGATCCACGCTAAAGATCCAAAGCATCTAAAATTAGAATGCTTGCTCAACAAAACCTCTGTAATGCAATTAGCTGCAGATAGGCCTACTTAACTTAAGATTACAGTGTCTGGGTGAGATCAGCATACATATGAACAAGGAAAAGGCAAACATTAAAGATCATCAGAAGCACTAAATGTAAATTTTACTATCCAAGCTAATTGTTTAATCTCAGTCTCAGTTATCCCCATCATTCTTCAAAGAGAGGATTGGTTACGTCAGAGTGAAAACAGCTGCATACTGTCACTGTGGTACCTTATCAAGCCAGGGACTTGTGTTCCATGAGGCACAGGGCCGCTGGTGGGAAGCACGAAGCGGCCGTTGGAGTTCTGAACTTTGTCCTTAAGGAAAATAGATACCTGGCATAGAAGAAAATACAGAGACTAGACTTGTCAGGAAAATAAAACACAACTCAAACGACAATCTATTACTACCCAGTTCATTCTCTCCTTGTAATTAAAATTTACCAAAGATAATGGACTTACTCTTATATGCATGTCTTGGAAGAAGATAAGAAGAGTTTGTCTGATCAGCTGGAAGTCCCCACTAGACAAGGGTGTATACATCTAGAATACAAAAAGAAAATTAAAAAATAACTTGGATTATACCAGAACAACAACAACAGCAACAAGAAAACTATGAAGCCAAAAATACAATGTTAAAAGGATTCTAATATAACATCATAGGTTCTCATTATTATTATTAATGTACTGTACATCTATATATTTTCTTTGATTGTTGTTAAGCATCATCCTATTTATTGGAGTATAATCATATAACAACAAGAAATATAAAAATAACACATGCAATGATACTGTAACTCAGTGTATGCAACTGTAGAGTATATGAAACATAGTTAAAATATTAACAGCTGTATATTGACTTGAAACACAGGTTATCCTTGTATTTTAAATAAGTCACTTGCACTTAAATGCTTCTATTAGAGTCAGTATGGAGTTGAGTTTTCTCTTGCTTGGACTGGTCTGATATGGAGGCCCTTATACTACTCATAAGACTACTTGGGATACATAATAGATATCAGGGCTCATAAATTATATTATTATTTATTATTTCGATAATGAAATTAAAGCCAATAAATATTGTCGGTGATAAGATCTTATTTGGTTGATTATGCCAAAGTATTTTATTTGAATTCTTAAACAAAATGCCCCATAAAAGTCTAGGTATATTTGAAATTTCTAGAAAAATAACGTTTGAAGAGTCAGAACTGCTCTTTGTTTTTGTTGTAACGATGATGTCAGTTAGATTTGGTTTGGTCAGAGCTATGGACTGTAAAATAATTCATATTTGCTCGCTACATCTTAGTCTTTCTTGCCCTCAGGTGTGTGTGTAAACTAAAGGTTATGTGATTTCTTTTTAAAATACAAAAATGTAAATTCAATCTCATTGGCTATTATAGGCAATTATAGGTAATTGATATTGGCTGGAAAAAATCCAAATTGTGCATCCCTGAAGACTATGACACTTTGAATACTTACACATGTTTTGTCTTCTTGGCCATATAAAATGTACTACATGCGGTTTCTTAAATCATGTTTGAGGAGAAGCAATGACTTGCAATGTATCACCAGTTATGAGTGTACAAAACAAAACAAAAAACAGACAAACAAACAAAAAAAACATCAGTATGTTTTCATCTTAATTTTTTTCCCTCTCTTTCACCAAAAGCTCAAAGGTCTTGCTGCACACGGCAGGAAACCCCAACAAATGTATAGTGTCGCTACTGCCTCCTGTCCATAACAAGAGTGAAGAGAGTGAAGTCACACAAGTCATACCTCTATGAGCTGTTGGTACGTCTCGTCCACCTGGCTGAGAATGCTGGGAGTGTCTTTCACAAAGTCTTTGATCGCATCCATGTGGTTGAAAGACACAAGGAGGATGTCCTTGGGTCGGGGACAGAGAAGCACCTGGTACTTGAAAGCCATGGTCATCAAGTCATAGAGCTGTGAGGAGGGAAACACATGCATGACTTCACTGACTCATCCATCAAAACAAAATGAAGGCTACTGTTGCGTCATAAACAGCAGAGGGAGCCACAGACATCAGCATACAGTGCATAAGATATGAATCACTCTACACTTTAGAATCAGTGTATGCTTCAATGCAACAAAATGATCCACTTTACATTTGCTTGCACATGCTTGACTCTAAAATACTAATCTAGTGTGTATACTGAAAAGGCTGTAAGACAAACTAGCATCTCTTGGAAGCTGATGAGAGGATGTGATTAATGTGAGGATAAACTATGTGTACTGGTGAGAAAATTAGAATTAGAATTTTAAAAAAGAGAACACAATTCAACAGATGCAGGATACATCACGATATACCGCTGTACAGCAGGGCTACATGTGTGTACACAATTACTTACTTTGTCCATGCTCGCTTGATTGAGTCTCATTATGGATGCATGGGCCAGCCGGTCAAACACAGTCCGCAGGGCCTTTTTGGAGTAAAGCTCCTGTGGCTTGAAAAGCTCTTCTAGGAACTTTTTGTTGAACATGGTGGTGATGATGTCATTCATAACTAGGCAAACAAACAGTACAACAGAAAAGAGTTAACTGGGGTTAGACACTTTCCACACTGTAGGCTCAGAAGCAGGTAGATGAGCGGTCTATACTATGTTGGCGAAAACTGTTTCATCCACAGCCTAACCCAATGGTCCTAATGAAGCAGCAGCATGGAAAGCCACCAGCATGTGCTATTTAGTAGCAGGGCTATAGCCAGGTAGCATTTTCTGGGGTTTCAACTCCCCTCAGAAATGTTTTATTTCCTTTGATTACATCTACCAATCACTGTTGCAATTGGCAGACGTGATCACAATCACTTCTGTGACTGTCAGAAGTCAAACCTATCAGGAAACTTCACCTTTTTCCAAACATTTCCCAAACGTTTTATTGGCTCATGGGTGAGGCAGCAAACAAAATTGGTTAAAATAATGAGGCCAGGTAATATTTTTGTTACTTACCAATAAGGAAGCAGTGAAAGTTCAACTGCAAAAAAAGAGCTGTGAAAAATGACATATTGCTCTCAGGGCAGGGACAGACTGTTGACAGTCTGGTGACCCCTGATGAGCTTCTTGGTATATGCAGAAAAACAAATACAATACACTTGTTTTTTGAGGTAGGAGACTATTTTATGTGGGGAACATTTTAGGGCATATAGTACATGTTGTGTCATACATGGTATATAGGGCCTACTTGATAGCTTGAGATGCTCTTTAATTTGATTAACAAAATTTGCAGATATCACTCACTGTTAAAACAACTCCCTTCATTGTTAATGTGACTACAAAATAAAGGTCCTTATAACCAAGGCCTGAGCATTTGGGTGACCCATCAAACCACTTACATGATGTTCCTGGGTGCAGACAGAGACAACCATAGTACATTATTTGCAAGCTGCTCTGTGCATATGAGGTCTCATCCATTGTAATTTATCAAGTCCTACTGTTTATTCAGCATGTTGCTTTAGTCTAGGCCAAAGCAGGGCAAAAAACTACTGATGCATCAGTGCATGATTGTACCAAAGCTCTGTAATAATACCTCTCCTTCTGTCCTCGTCTATCCAGCCAGCTATTGTGGAAACTTTATGAATAAAGAAGACAAATGAATTGATGCTCTGAAAACCAAACTGTATAATGACATCGCAAGACTTGACCAATGCCATTGTAGGTTTACATGCACACCTGGGTCCTGGGTTTTTGGAGTATTCTGGTAATGTTTTGTACATGTAAACACTAACTGGAGTACTCCAATAGAAACCAGGTTACTGTGGCATGTAATCACTTTATCCAGTTTTCTGAACCAACACATAGTGCCTGAGATGGTGAGAAATCAAGACTAACCTGCAGGCAGACAATTGGGAACATGGTTACCGTTATGATCAGTCCATTATCAGTATGTATACAGGAATATGAATAACTAGGTTTTTCATGTTCCTTGTAAACACCACATCAAAAACATTCAAAAACAGGACAAGACTCAAAACCAGGATACTCAAGCACATGTAAACACACTCCATATATCATCTAATGTCATATTGCGGTCAGGCTATGTTTTATAACCTATTTATAATCCCATTTGATGACAACGAAGCATTGGAAATTGCAGATTGAAATGCTCTGGGCTCCTTATTACAGTCCCCAATGCAACAGTAACATGCTTATGTGAGTTATGATTTTATCAAAATATGTGGGTTTACATAAAAAAAACAAGAGTTGACACATTAATGTCAACTCTTGCCTTTATATCGACCTTCTATCTATCAACGAAATGTATATATACATAAATTATCAATTTGTAAACCAATAAACGTACAAATCGCCCAAAGTGAATAAGCAGTTCTTGCAGTGTAACGTTTTGCTGCACGGTGACATCTGTGTTGTTAGCGGTATAGCTGCTAAGCTAGCTACCTTTCTTAGCTTTGTCAGCGGGGATATTCTGAGCTCGGAGCCGCTGGTCCAAAATGTACAGCATTTCTCCGCCGAGGTTGATGAACAGCAGAGGCAGAGTTCTTGAAGACATTGTGCTGGTTTGGACGGTTGAATCTCTTCAGAAAACGTAAGCTGCTAGCAGTTTTAGCTAGCTCGAATGGTTATCGACAGGGGGTCTGTCTGTTTGGTAAAGCCTATTCTGGTTGCCAGGCCACGAAGCGAACAGCCAATCAGAGTGCTATGAGCGTAATGACGTACAGGGGAAGGGGAGGGGTCAGGCGGATGTAAAACTTTCAATTGTTACCCTTGAGGTGAAACGGTCACGAGATACATTTCTTTTGTGATTTAGCTTTTGTTCCTGTAATATACTTTCACTTCTCCAATGGAAGCGTGGAAAAGGAAATTATTTCAACACCATCGAGAACTGTTACGGCCTGCTTACGCCTTAAAAATCTCACTAATATTTGACAAGTCGTGACAAATAAATAACAAACCTCTTAAATGAACAACCATGGAGAGTGGGGCTCTGAAATTATAATATAGCTTTAAAGCTCCGAGGGAGCCTAAAGTGAAAATAGAAGTATGAAATAATATATTTACATGGATGATCAGATAATATGAACATGGATGAACACTGACATACAGTAGAAGAACAAGGTACAGGAACAGTGTGTGAGTTGCTTTTTGTGAGTTGTTCTGTGTTGTATTCTTTAGTCTATGTTCCTCGCTAAATATGATGTGCTGTTAAAAGGGTATGTTTTATAATCCATAGCTTCAACCTGCACCTTTTTTGGACTGCAGAACTGTTATGTCTTAATCATTATGACATTATGATTTAATCAAAATTTTATTATTTTCAGTCTAGCCTCCTCCATGATATGTTTCATGCTGTGGTCTCTGCTGGTCTGCCTAGAAGAGTGCAAATATTTAATGATAAAAAAAGTCAAGTAATTTTCAAGTCAAATCCAAGTCAAGCAAGTCTCAAGTCCTCAAATTGGTTCCTTAAAGGGACAGTTCACCTTAAAATAAAAAATATAAATAATATATATATATATATATATGTTTTTCCCCTCGGGCCTGTAGTGCTATTTATACCTCTAGATTGTTGCTTTACTGTGAGTTGCAGAGTTCTGGAGATATTGCCCATAGAGATGTCTGTCTTCTCTCCAATGTAACTACTTTGATTTTTTGTGAAATAAGAAGTCACAAGTCAAACAGATAGGTAATCAGCAATGTTGGGCAGTAATGTATTATTCAGTAATATATCACTATAATATTATTACTTTTTCCAGTAACGAGTAGTGTAAGGGATTACAGTTTCTAAAACAGTAATTATATTTCAGTTACTATTTCAAGTAACTCTGAGTTACTAGTGATAATTTCCTACATAAAAAGTCAAATTAAATAACATGAAACAATCACATTTTATTGAAAAGTGTGTGCAAAGTGGTTCATGCGTACATGTAATTAATCATGTTCCGAGTGATTGAACAATGCAATTTATTTACAATAATGCAGATCAGTGCTGGCACTGTGCTATACATTAAGATACATACAGTATGAGGCTACTCATAAAATTACATTTAATGTATATAGGTACATAATTCATCAGCCACTCCTTCTTTGATGTCTGCATGAAAGCTAGGCCTGTTACAGGAATAAACAAATCAACTGCCACAATAGCAGGACCATAAAATACTGTATGGGTCAGAATCCTTTATGTCTTCTTATGGTGAAATGTCTCCATTCCTGATACGGATTTCTCGCGCCATTCTGCACGTCTCACAAAGTCCACAGAAAAAGGTCATCAAGGCGTCATTGATTATTGTTCCCTGTGGTTAAAAGATTGCAAGAAAATCACAACATAGAACATCGGCCTCTATATGAGGAAATAAGTTGCAGTTGAGGTTTCTCAACGGGAGGAAACACCCATCGTGAAATCTCTCTTTCATAAGAGTCAAACTGTTGAAAACAGGTCAGCTTGTCTGCGTGAGACTTACAGAAACAATTTAAAGGTGCAATATGTAAGAACTGGTCACCTGTTGAATTCATACCAAACAAATAGCAGACAGCATATCAGCAGAGTAACCGCCAACAGCTAACTGTAGCTGCCATAAGCTAGTTAGCTCAGTTAGTCGTGCAGCTAGCATGGTCCTATTAGCTGACTTTAGTCTGAGGTAAAAAGACAGGACAAGCTGAGGCTAGCTGGTTAGTTTGCTAACTTCAGTAGATATCTCTGTAACACAGTACATAGACGTCTTTGCCATAACGTCAAAATGGTTATTTCTTCACATTGCGTTGATAATTTTACTTAATTTTTGAACATTTAAAATTAAACTTCTTGCACATTGTACCTTTGAAGAGTTTGTAACATTCCATAAGTATATCTGTAACATACCTGAATACCATAGGTCAGCCTCATATGAGTCCTAATGGCTGTCATGCCTCCCGGCAAACAACCCAAGCAGCAGCTTTCTCCATATTTACTTGCCGTGTAGCAACTCAGTGCTATTGGGCAGATGCAACCAAGACAACCTGCACAACAGAATGTATTTCACTGTGAATATTTGAATATTTGAAAGAGAAAAAGCAAGGAAGTATGCCTTTGTGTGTCTTTAGTGTATGGATAAAAATATGTCACATTTAAGAATCTTGAATGGTACTCACAGACGAACATGTCACTGCAGCAGGAGCACAGGCCGGTGCTCCACTCTCCTGTTTGAACATTTGTCCCATAGCCGCCTGCACCTGGTTGATGGGTGACCACTGGGTTTGACATTTTGAGTTACTGGATCTGCTTGTCGCTTTCGATTTACACTGTAAAAAATCATACAGGTATTTAGTGGAATCAACCAATATTTTCTCATTAAGTTAACGTAAATATACACGTTTTTTTTTTTCAAGTTAATTAAACTTAAAATCTCTATTTATTTCTAGAACACTTAAAACACTTAAAAACGAGTTCTTTGAACTTGGAATCTTTTGAATTGATATGCTGAGTTGAATGAATTTTGTCTACTAAGTTTGATCACCTCATTAAATTAAGTTTCTAAAGAAATAGATTAGCACCCAGCATGCATCGTTTGAGATTCAATGCTCTCCTGAGACCCTTCTTCTTATGGTTTGAAGAAAACATATGTCATTAAAACTTGCTGTGTGATTGAGGAGTTGTTGGTTCAACTTAGTATCTTTAGCTTATTGAATATGTTTTCTCAAGTATGACTAAATTAATATCAAGTTCATTTGACTAGAAAAAATTGTTTTGAATTATTACAAAATTGTGTGAACTTGTCTTTTTAGATTCTGTCAACTAAAAATGTTAATGCAACGTGGACACCAACTTTTTTTTAAGTTAAAATAGTTTGCCTTTACGGTGCAACTGCTTATTTATAAGAACAAATTCAGCTGTTGTAGGAGAAATGACCTGAATCAATCTTTCAGTGCAACACAATTGTTTTCACATTCTGTCACGTGTACTTACATGTGATGCTAGTAAGTAGGAAATGTCTTAGTTTGACTTTTCATAAAATAAATCACACAAAAATGTTTTTCATACAGCATGAATCAACATGAATCTGTGTGCAAAGCAAAGTAATGTATCAACAACCTTTTCTTGGACTTCTTCATTAAGAATGTGACTCTGAACGTTTGTAGGCTTTGAGAGGTTTTGTGATTTACGCATGAATCGACTTAGTTGATACTTTTTTTGGTATTGTTCTTAATCAGAAATATAGCTGTATTTTTAGAAAACCCATCTCAACACAACAAGCATGTAGCAATTCAGCCTCCCATCCAATAATGTTGTTTTTCTTACACTTTTGTTTGTTTTGGTACTCGTGTTGCAAACTTGAAAGTCTTGATGTAAAAAAATGTAACTCGAAAGACTAGTCTTGAAAAATGCACATTCTGTTTTTAAAAATGCCACAGATGATCCCCTTTTCTGTTTTTTTTCCCCCTGTGTATATTCTATAGTAAAGTTAATTAGGACAATACTAGATCATTATACTGGTATATAAAAGCAGGTAAACAGACTGGTACATGTCATTATAGTAAAGTATAAATGGTCATACTATGCATCACTGTAAACTATCACATGAAAAGGTCTTTAGAATGAATGTAATGAATGAAAGTATAGCTAAACCTGAAGTTGAAAAGAGCATGTAAAGTTATCTTGTGTCAATGCTGTCAAACTGAGTTTATTGTGAATGCACAACTTTTAAAATACAAAATATAATTCGCAAATAAGGCTAATGAGCAATATCAGACTAATTAAATTAAGAGTGAATTCTTAAGATAGTCTGCTGCGAGAGGAAAAAATGTGTCACACTTACCAGAAGAGTCTGTCAGTGTGCAACCCTCCTGATCACACTGACAAGCAGCAGCACACCACACAGGAAGCTGTGACGATGTTGAGCTGTCAAACACTGGTTTGCCAACAAAATGAAGTTTCTGAGAATGACAAAGATCCGTGGTGATTAAGCAACAAACTCAGGCCATTAAACCAGAACTGCTGCTTTGCTTTCAGGCTGATCGTGGTTATAATCTCAAACAGCTGCACATCACTGGCACATCTGTATGTGTTGAGAAGTGACAGCTTCGATTTAAATTGTCTTCCTATCTCACATTAGATCAGCACAGTTAAGAGAATTCACGTCAGATTCTTATAGACCCCTTTCACAGAACACCCACAAATGCTGCACGCCTTTTTTTTTTTCATGTAGCTTGATGCAGCTTTTAATCAACCAGCATACTATGTCACCACTATAGTTTGTGAAAGAAGAGATGGATTTACTCAAGATTTAAACTGCAAAATTTTGTTTGTTGATTGAGGGAATATGTGGATATCACTGTTACATTCATACAACACTGCATTTATTAGTATTCTGAGAATTAGGTGTGAAATAACTTGAAAGATTAATGTACATTCACAATATGATAGAGCCTATACAGCGCAGTCATTAAGTGGTGATGCATAGCTCTGAAATTCAGTTTTATCCAGCATATCGGATGTGGATCGGATGTGATCTGCGAGGTAAAATGTTTGTCAAAGGAGTCTGGTGGTTTTGAAGGAAACAATAGAACGGCTTCAGTTCCCTCTTGGACAGAGCAGTCTGAAAAAGTTTTGTCTCCATAGGTATCCTTTTTTCTAATGTCAGAGGTTTACTATAACAAGCTGAGCCTGCCAGTGGAGAGGCAAGCACTTTTAGTGGACATACTTTGACGGATGTTATTTGCCCCCAAGGATTATTTTACAGCCATTGAATCCTGTTTCACCTGTTCTTAGACACAAAAATACTGTATGTAAAAATAGGGCTGGTTTTGCTAAATTTGTAAATTATGGTTACCTCTAAATTTGGACTCAAGTCAATGTGAACTGTATGGAAACAGATGGACAGGCTTTAACTTCTTGTGCATTCCCACTGGACTTCTGTGTGGACTGGATTTCTTTTTTGGATTAACGCATGGACAGATATTCATACAAGGAAATGCATGTTGAGAAGATACAGATTGATTTATGTTGAAGCTGTGTACTGGTACCCTCGAAAATGGTGAACCAACTCTACATGCCTATAACGAATGTACATATGTGATACTGAACTGTACCATTTTTGTTTTATGTCAGTGCCTGTTCTTGCTCACTATATAAGTCAAAAAACAATAGGGCTGTTTTTTAAAAACATTGGATTACCCTGTAATGTTTTATTAGATCAATGAAAGATCAAACAAAAGGACTTTTGCCTTTTACAGCTGATGGAAAAATACCAGGGGGGTGCAACTGATATGGTGCAACATAGTGGACATGTTTAACCCACAGACAGGAGGGAAGCAGTAGTTCTGATATCAGATTCAGTGTTGTGTCCTTTAAGTTGTAGTAGTGCACACTTCACATATTTAGCTACTTTATGTAGCTAATTACTTTGTGTTCCTAATAATCTGGTAATTTGAGTTCCCTATTTCAGTTAATACCTTGCACGAGTAAGATCAATGGCCACCTCATTTGTTTTGTAGATATAACTTAAAACACAACTAACTGACAGTCATGTATATTTCAGTACAAATATTTTCCCAAAGTACAACTGAATACAGCTTTCTGCAACATTTTATTTCCATTAAATTATGACATCGACTGACAAAGCAAATAATATTGTATGATGGTAACACATGAAAAAGGGAAAGAAGGTAACCACATCTGTAGGTGTAAAAGTAAAGATGTTAGTTAAGACAAGCATTTACGATCAGTTGTTGTAATATACAGCGTATTATCTTTTATTGGCTCTCAGCAGCTTTCGTCGTAGCCGTGTTGGCGTCTGTGGACGCTAAACTTTGCTTCATCTTCAGCCTCTGCTCTGCTTTCTGCTTCTGCACTTCCTTAAAGACCTGAGAAGAGACACACCACACGTCACCAACTGTCAGTGGGGGCGCAAAATCTCACATTAACCATGTTTGTTTGTGAGGTGAGTTTACACATTAACCAACAGAGAGCTTGAGTTTCAGTCTCAAGCACAATGTGTAATATCACCTCACCAGTATGGAAAAAAAAAGTCACGTAAAAGGCTTAAGGTCAGATATGAATCTCCAACTGACACGATTATTATAAACAGCCAAAAATGGGGTCGTTTGTTCGCTACCTTAATGCAGAAGGCCTTCTTGGCCAACCAGCGGCGAGTGGCCCGTCTGTAGTACTCTGGAGGGAAAGTGTAGGTGATGCCCAGCTGCTCGCACACTCTCTCAAAGGCATCATAGCGAACCAGCCGAAGATTTTTCAAAAGCTTTTTCCTTCGGTCAATGGCCATGAGCATCCGCCTCTTGTTAGCTTTGTCCTGGGGTGAAATTACACATAAAAGAACGGGGGCTTGACTACAGATGTGATTCAAACAGGCTAAAATGAGAGGAAATGGGGACACCAATTGAAACATAGTATATACACTTATACGCTTATGAGGAGATACTTAATTACAAATGCCACAGAGAAACATTTGCAACCTCTCATTCCCAATCCGTGTAGATTTCAGCAAAAATGTTACAACATATGATGTAACATGGAAATTTCCGACTTGCAACTGTGCTACGCATGTTCTTATTTCATGTGGGGGAGTACACAGGATATCCTGTAGAACACGCATGCACACTCTTACCAGAGGAAGGCAGAGAGGAAATGCGGAGACGTTTTCATACATCAAAGTTCTAGTGGTGCAAGTCAACTGCCCTCTGACATGCTAAATGATACACGTCATCTGAGAGTTTTGCATAAAACCTCTAAGAAAGGTTGCAAGAGAGAAAAAGATTCTGATCCATTCACTCACCTTGTGATGTTTCTGCAGGTGCTCCTGATAGTTTCGGATTTTTGCGGTCAAAACAGCCACTGAAGGAAAACACATTAAATCACACAAAGTTAAAGTGCACTTTATCCTATCTTTGTTTTACAGTGAAAACACTACGTACTACAACGAAGAAAAGCAATTTACCTTGAACTTCCACTGAGCTGCGGTCGTTCTCATCCCTCTGGACTTTTGCAATCAGCTGTTCCTTTTTCAGTTGTAGCTTTTCACTCTGAGAACATGAACACAGATTATTAAACTACCTGGTTATGACTCAACTTTCTGAAAACGGCATGTCAGAAAATGTGTTTCAATCCAAATGTATCACAAATTCGAACTGATTGCTGAGTAAATTGGCAAAAGTAAATATGAATGAATGCTTGTTTCCATCCACTACCATTTTGAGATTATTAGAATTAGTGCCAATTCTCTATGTGGAAAACCATTATACTAATGCAGTAGAGGAGGGTGTAATAAGATGGTGTAATTAAAAGAGCAGTAATCAAACTTCCATGGGTGCAATCATGGGTATATTATAGAGCCATGGGAGCGATGAGGAGACTCTCTGACTGGAAACAGCAGATCGGTTTAAATCAAATGAAATGTCTATGAAATGTCAGAAATGGTGAAACGTTTCGATTAGTGTTTCCCAAAGCCCAGGATGAAGTCCTCAAATTTCTTGCTTTGCCCACAACCCAAAAATATTCAGTTTACTGTCATAAAGGGGTAAGAAAAACAGAAAATATTCACATTTGAGAAGCTGGAATCAGAGAATTTGGACTTTTTTCATAAAAATTACTCAAACGAAGTAATCAATCACCAAAATCATTCACGATTAATAATCAAGCCATAACTATAAAAAAAACGCTAGGAAACACGGCTAGTTATTGTACAAGACACTCTTTCATTGTTTTCAAAAATAGCGTAAAACAGCGTAAAACATGACAAGGTGATCCGTGGGGCCATGAGAACTCACATGACTCGCCAAGTCCAACGAAAGAAGTCTTTTGACAATATCATCAGTCCTGTTAACAGGAAATAGACTGGTGTTAGATGATTATTGTAGATTTATTACGAATTGTGTATATAAATTGTACTTTCTGCTCGTTTCATGTAAGGTACAGTATATATATAGGTTTACGTTTGAGCGAGGGGTACAGCTGCATAATCCATCTTTAGCATCGTTGGAGGAAGATCACTGAGCTGGCTCTGAGGGCCTGGAAGAAACAAAATGTTTGGATGAAAAGCAAAATTTAAAAAAATGTCATAACAATGTTTGGTGACAATGCTTCCTTATAACCTACCCATCTTCTTTTTCTTTGCAGCCCGAGCATAATGTCTCACTGGTGGTGGAACAGCAAAGCTTCCTGCAACTGAAGAGAGAGAGGGGAAAAGAAAATATAAATATGTAATGAGTGGATGTAATGATGGAAACATCAAAAGAAAAACAACCTAGACAAAGGGATCAAAGCTATCACAGCTGTGATCAAATGCAGAAAGACAAAAGGAAAACATCACATTTGTTAGACACAACAAACTGGCTCAGCAGATGATAAGCGGTTGCCAGTCAAAGCCGACAGTGATCATATAGAAACTTGAAAACCACATAATGCTGAAGTCACGACAGAACTGAATCAGGACATCTGTTTTGACAAAAAATGCAAGTTGTGAACTTCACAGAGCTCGCTCGTATATCAAAACCTCCACAGGGACATCTCTTGCCACAGAGACGCATAATGAGGAGTGCAAAACTTGATATTCAAAGAGAACCAAAGATGGCATCACCGCTCAGAGACAAGCTGTTAAAACAAAGCGGTGAATCTGTGACGACACTGTGATGACACATCTTTTTATGAAGTCCAAGGAGAATTTTCTGTGCAGGACTCAAAATGAACTTTTTTTTCTTCACTGTCCCGAATTCTACTTTCACTTGTCTCTAACTTAACAACCATCATGCCAAATCGATGTTCTTCTTTTTCATTCTAGGCAGCAAGTATAGTTTAATAACTTTGTTTCAGTAACTCGTATTACTTCTGTAAGAGCCACTTAAGTACATCTCATATTTCGGTAAATTTGTTATTCGATTTTTATTTAGGTTCTCATGTTATTTAAATGTTCACAATGGCTACTATACTTGGCTAAGTTTATATCTCTTTATCATTTTCTATTACTCTGTAAATTCACAACAAGATACTCAACTGATTAAGTGAACTAGGAACTCGGAGCGCAGTAAAACAGCCACTGCAACCTCACTGTCTTGTTCTGGTCTGCAGTGGAAGTTCTGCAGTTTGTTCGCTGCTCTTTAAAACTTTGAAATCGCAACATGTGTTCAGACACAATCAGTTTTATTTAGTCTTTTAGGCATCGGATGGGTTACTATTCATTGTTAATTTGTAACTGCTAATTTGAACACCTAGTAATGATTCCATGATGCATAAACATAATAATTATAACTTCTGCCAAGGAGGTTATGTATTCTGTGCTTCTTTTAAAATCAGTTTCTCAGCAGGATTAAAGAAAAGCTTTTGACCCTATTTTCATGATGCTTGGCAGATGAGTGTAGCATGGGCCAAAGAAGAATCCATTAATTTTTACAGCAGATCCAAATCACAGGGAGGATACATTAAATTATTTATCACTTTGGTTAACATTGCGAGGTGGGACATCTGTGCTCTCCGAGTGCCCTTTTAGTTTGATTTGTGATGATACATTTCTCTGCTGTCCCAGAATTGTCCCAGACATTGTATCTTTGTGTCCAAGGTGCTATTTTTATTGTCCCCTGGGCAATGGGGCATCCTAAATTTTGAGT
The DNA here is from genome assembly GCA_027495735.1 of Lutjanus campechanus. Lineage (NCBI taxonomy): Eukaryota > Metazoa > Chordata > Actinopteri > Lutjaniformes > Lutjanidae > Lutjanus > Lutjanus campechanus. The sequence goes on from JAJHUR010072331.1 coordinate 39,292, forward strand.
ACTGTTTCAGTGGATATATGATAACCAAGTAGAGAGGCAAATAAATAAATTAACCACAGAGAGAAATTTATTGTCATATTGTAATATTTGTAGACAAAAAAGGCAACAAAAGTACTAATATAAACTGTAAGTACAAGCTCTTGAAGTTGGGGATTACTTTATAGCAGAGATCAAGGGGACAATGTATTGATGAGGCCTCTGAGGACTTTGTTTTTGGACAGAAAACTTACTTAGTTCTGATCAGATGTAAAGTGTACATGATCACCACTTAGCATGGGCGTGATGCTGTCTCCATTGCTGCATGTGAGGATTTTTATTCTGTACTGTGAAAGGAAAGTTACAGGACGATTGTGCAACAGATCTACAAGTTTAAGTTGCATGTTTTGAAGAGGACAACCAAGATAATCTGGATAACATGGCTGTTGCACACCACAGATAAAACACAACTACGCACATATTAGCCGAGATCGTGAGATGACAGTGGTTTTCAATATCATTACCATCAAATCATGAAATGATGTCAATTCCCCAAAAGCTATTTACTTATATTTCCAGTGATTTAGTTTCTATTAGATGGCATTGTTTGTGTGTTTAATTTGCCCCAAACAACTAAATGTGTTGCCAATCAAATGAATTATGATGTTGGATTAAAAACTATTTATTTATGGACATGTGAATCATGTTTTGCAGCATTCGCTGAGGAGAGAGGTGGTCTACAGGAAGAAACCATCTTGCTCCTAGGCGGGGCTGTTAATGAAGGTTTGGCGCGCCTGTGGCTATCAGCGAGCTGAAAATAGGATGCAAGAGTGTGAAAACAAGTTTTCACATTCTAGAAGACTTGAGGAGGGAAATGAAAGCATAGCTGCTCTAGATAAGATCATAATGAGGTGAGATGAGGCAGCAGATTGAGCCCACAAAAAACAACAAAAAAATAAAAAATAAATAAATAAAAATAAAAATAAAAAATAAAACACATAAACACTTTGAACAAAGTTGCAGACCTGTTGCAGAGTAGGGTCATATTGGGTTAAGGATATTTATCTACACTAATGCCCTTGTTGGGGTAGTACTTACAGGGTTCCTACACCTTTTCACAAGTCAAATTCAAGCACTTTTTCAAGCATTTTCAAGCTTTTCCAGCCCCTTACAGATGCGGTCAATTATATATTTATAAATTAAAAATTATTATTTTGCTTTTTTATGACTTTATATCAGATTAGAGCTGCAACTATTTATCAATCATTAATTGATTATTAAATTACTTGCAAGCTATACTGATATTTTTGAATAAAAAATGTCCAAATTCTCTGATTCCAGCCGCTTCTTAGATGGTTTCTTTACTCCTCAGTGACAGCACACTTAATATCTTTGGGTTGAGGACAAAGCAAAACATTTGAGGACGCCATCTTGGGCTATGGGGGACACTGCTCAACATTTGTCAGCAGATAGAATTCAATTCTACAGCAGGGCGACGAATTAAAGGAAAACACAACAAAATTTAATGTTCCTAAATGTGTCGCCTTCTGAGACTCTAGCAGAGACGTCTTTAAGTTGTGCAAAAGCAGTAAGAATCTACAACTTATTTTAATTCATTATCTAAAAAAAGAACTATTTAGTCAGATGGAGTTTTATTATGCAAGTAATGAAATTACAATTTAAAGCAGTTTGAAGCACTTTTAAAACCTGGAAACAACTACATTAAAACATTTTCAAGGATTTCCAGCACCTATAAGAACCCTACACTTATTATTGCTATTTTGTAATTGTTGATTTGTAATCTGTTATAGCTTTTCTGTGGTCAGTTTACCACTAACCAAGCTAGTAATTATACTAGCTGTCTGAGGCTAATATGTTGCTGATAAAACATTTTAAGCATTTTGTCTCACTGTTGGGCTAACTCTTATGTATTTTTCTCTTTACTCTTCCATTTTACTCTTGTGTATGTTTACTAGATTAATTACTGTGTTCTATAGTACTGGTTCTCTCGTGGTCCTGACCCCCACTAGAGGTCGCCAACCCTTCACAGGGGGTCACAAAGCCTTCTTTATATTAAGGAGTGTACGAAAACTTACTATGAAAAATATATACAGTAAGCCTATATCTCAGCATTTCATCCGTTTCTGTGAGGAAAACTAAATTACTTTTGGGGCATATTTATGCCTTTATTCTGAGAGGATAGCTGAAATTATGACAGGAAATGGGAAGAGAGAGTGAGGAGATGATGCATGTCCATGATTAGTTATGAGCTAATTTTCTGAGGTGGTATGTAGTGTAAAAAGTTTGAGAAACACATTTCTATAAGATCATCATATGTTTGCACAATTTCAGAACTTACTATATATTATTTTAGAGAACTTCAGTGTAGGTTAAAAAATATTGAGATTAGGGATGCATGATATAGATTTTTTTTCAGACGATACAATAACCAATAATTACTTGCCTCTCATAGCCAATAATGGTAAGATAACTGATAACTTCTATTTTTGTATTTTAAAAAGATGTACGTATGATCTGCAGTTTATACACACCTGGGCATAATAAAGGCTGAGATAGGGAGCAAAAGTGAATGATCAATGAATGAATGTTTTTCACTGGTAACCAACAGAAGGCAGTTAAAATTCTAGGACAAATGACGATAATTTTCACTGTTGAATAATGTTTTTTATTATTTTCTCAATTAATCGAAGTTGTTCGATTGGTCAGAAAATGGTGAAGGATGTCATCAATGTTTCGCAATGCGCAAGATGACGTCCTCAAATGACTTGTTTTGCTTAAAAAATGGCTTTCTGGAAAAATGAAATAAAGTAGGTCAATGTATCTTAATATTCTTGCCATCCTGTCATGCCTCTCTCCACCCCTGCAGCTCTCTGTCAATACTGCCCGCTGCTGTTGGTGTTAGCTAACACTTACTGACGCTAATGTCTTGTCAGACGGGTAGTGTTGTACACTGTAAACAGCCGGGTATAATGATATGTGTTATAGAGCTAATTTCTCACATTTGACCAAGTTCCTGTGGTTCTTCTTGTCTCTTAACACTTACCACAGCTGACAGTCGGTCCTGATAGTAACGCCGAGCTGCATGTCCAGGGTCTGGCGGACAGAGCGGAGCACAGAGCGCCGCTTTCTCTCAAAACGCCAGCCGACGATTTGAGAACAGCCCGCAGAGCTATGCCTGCGAACATGGCTGTTAGGACAGCTAACAATATAGAATATAAACTGTCTAAAATTGATGAAAATGTGGCAGATAAGCACACTCGACCCCTACAAGAGGCTCGCCATTTTGACTAGACCAAACTAGCTGAGTCTGGATGGTGGAATCAATTTTTTTAAGGCAAAGCTAACGATCACAGAACACATCGATAGGACAAACGAAGAAGCTTTAATTTCATTTTCTGTGTGTTGGGAGTCTTTTTTCCACAACTTCTTTCTTTAACCGTTAAAGATACTTTGCTAAATGGCTAATATTGGATGGATAAATGGATTATATTTATTGTATTTAAGATTTCTTTTTTAAATTGTATTTTATTTTATTTTTTTTGCTGAGGATGCATTAATTTGTTAGAGACAATCAGGTTTCACGTTGTTTCTTAATATAAAAACAACTCACAGCATTAAGTTAGTGATCAGAATACCCAAACACTGATGATTTGTCCATTTATAGTTAATAACGACTTGATTAAATATATAAATATGGACATATACCGTGGTAGCTTATGTTTTAAATTAATTAGCCTATACAATGGCAAATAAAAGAGGAGGATAAGAGAGAAGACAAATGGAGTAAACATGCAATTTGATGAAAAGCAGACTGGTACGAAGGTTTTTATATATATATGTATATACATAACTTTACCTGAAATCACCCCAGCCTACTTTGTGGAGTGTTGATTTTACTTACTGTCTTCACTGAAAATTGTACGTTACTCTGTTTCCATTTTTAATCACAGATAACTTTTTTTGGCAAGCAAGATAGGTAAATAGCAACTGTAGAGGCATGTAGTTGTAAATTATCAGTCTTAGGGAACACCATTTTTTGTTCTGTCTTTATTGGGTTAAAAAAAAATTTATTCAAAGAAAAGAAACAGTTTTAACTGTGTGCACTTGGCATAAAAATACATAATTTTGAGAAAGTTCACATATAATCAAAAACAATAACACCCTAACAATCTCATTTTTTTCTTCAGTAAAAAAAATATTTTCTAAAGATGTTACATACAGAGCGTAGGACAGAAAAAGCATGGACATCATAATCATTGAATATCAAAGTGATTTTAGGATTAAATCTAGCATGCATTTACAGCTGTGTTCTATAATGGATCAACTTATCACAATTGGCTCATTTCATAAACTTCACAAAATAAACATCTTGCAAAGCGTTTACTCTCATAATCTGCAAAGTACTTTTAGTCTTTTTCACCGTCATTCATGGCTAATGCTCGCAGAAAAGGAAAGTCATTCCACAGATTGTCTACATCTACCGTTTCTTTAGGCACACAATCATGACATGGCCCAAAAAAACACTGCTCCCTCTGCACCCCATCAGTCACCATGTTCTGGTAGCACTTTGGACTGAAGGATTCCTCAGTTTCCAAGAGGGGCTGTGTGGACTCAGAGCGCAGGTAGACGTGAGAGGTTTTAGCTACAGGGCTGCTGCAGGGACCAGAGAAGATCACAGTGGCATAAGGGACAGAATCGCTGTTTGAACCCGAGTAGCCGGGAATGAGCGGTGAACCACAAATGGACTCTCCCAGGTCACTGGTGTCCTCTGCATTGCTTAACCACGGGTCATCATCCTCTTTACTGAGTTTCATAGGGAGGTCCAGGAAGCTGAGGTGGGACAGGTACACAGGATTGGGCTCCTCACTCTCCGAGGCAAAATGGGTATCCTGCAAAAGGAAAATAAATTAGTAATTAATTACTTAAAAAAACTTTGTTTAGTTTTCAATGACAGTGATTTAAAACATAAAACTCTACTGAATTGTCCTTGGTGGAGGGCAGTGAAGTACAACATAACACTGCACAACACTGGAGTCCATCTCTGACATATATTACATTGTCCTGACTTGTTTGAGTCTCTGAGACCTTATCAATATCTTTACTTAGTAAATGACAAAGTATAGGCCATGTATCTTGTTGTGTATACTGTATACATTGGTTAAAGCAGTGTTAATGATTTTTTTTATTACTTGGGGTTGCTGAACGAGCTCTAAACACTACACCAGGTCTATTCAATTACTTGTTTAGAAGGGCCAGATTTGAAAAAAAAAAAAAAGACAAAAACAGCTGCTAAGTATAAAAATGTCTTGCCAGCAAGCGTGTTAAATCTGTAGGGTACAAAGTCAGTGGCATAGCTGTGGGTGTCCCCAAGCTGGCAAAAATAGGTACTTGAATATCTGGTCCACCCTGTCTTATACCCAAAATCAATTAAATCTCTCAAAATGAGAGAGATCCAAGTGATTGACTTCAGAAAATTTCTAACTAGCCTCATGTTATAAATGTTAAAAG
>JAJHUR010072331.1:44816-55069 GCA_027495735.1 Lutjanus campechanus
AGACAGTATATATATATATATATATATACTGTATATATATCGTTACTCTGTTTCCATTTTTAATCACAGATAACTTTTTTTTGGCAAGCAAGAGATAGGTAAATAGCAACTGTAGAGGCATGTAGTTGTAAACGATCAGTCTGAGGGAACACCATTTTTTTGTTATGTCTTTATTGGGTTAAATTTTTTTATTCAAAGAAAAGAAACAGTTTTAACTGTGTGCACTTGGCATAAAAATACATAATTTTGAGAAAGTTCACATATAATCAAAAACAATAACATCCTAACAATCTCATTTTTTTCTTCAGTAAAAAAAATATTTTCTAAAGATGTTACATACAGAGCGTAGGACAGAAAAAGCATGGACATCATAATCATTGAATATCAAAGTGATTTTAGGATTAAATCTAGCATGCATTTACAGCTGTGTTCTATAATGGATCAATTTATCACAATTGGCTCATTTCATAAACTTCACAAAATAAACATCTTGCAAAGCGTTTACTCTCATAATCTGCAAAGTACTTTTAGTCTTTTTCACCGTCATTCATGGCTAATGCTCGCAGAAAAGGAAAGTCATTCCACAGATTGTCTACATCTACCGTTTCTTTAGGCACACAATCATGACATGGCCCAAAAAAACACTGCTCCCTCTGCACCCCATCAGTCACCATGTTCTGGTAGCACTTTGGACTGAAGGATTCCTCAGTTTCCAAGAGGGGCTGTGTGGACTCAGAGCGCAGGTAGACGTGAGAGGTTTTAGCTACAGGGCTGCTGCAGGGACCAGAGAAGATCACAGTGGCATAAGGGACAGAATCGCTGTTTGAACCCGAGTAGCCGGGAATGAGCGGTGAACCACAAATGGACTCTCCCAGGTCACTGGTGTCCTCTGCATTGCTTAACCACGGGTCATCATCCTCTTTACTGAGTTTCATAGGGAGGTCCAGGAAGCTGAGGTGGGACAGGTACACAGGATTGGGCTCCTCACTCTCCGAGGCAAAATGGGTATCCTGCAAAAGGAAAATAAATTAGTAATTAATCCTTAAAAAAAACCTTGTTTTGTCCTTGGTGGAGTGAAGTATTATTATTATTATTATTATTATTATTATTATTATTATCATTATTATTATTATAAAACAGCTGCTAAGTATAAAAATGTCTTGCCAGCAAGTGTGTTAAATCTGTAGGGTACAAAGTCAGTGGCATAGCTGTGGGTGTCCCCAAGCTGGCAAAAATAGGTACTTGAATATCTGGTCCACCCTGTCTTATACCCAAAATCAATTAAATCTCTCAAAATGAGAGAGATCCAAGTGATTGACTTCAGAAAATTTCTAACTAGCCTCATGTTATAAATGTTAAAAGGGTCGGGGTGAGGTTGTTAAAGGGCTGCATTCAGCTCATGGACCACCAATTGAATAGGCCTGCACTATGAGGAAATATAAATATATTAGTAATATGTCAGCAAACAGTTCCTTGTGTACATATTTTGCAGAAGCAACAGAATCATTCATTCAGAGTTGTGGTTGTGGCCACCTGGTGAGTCCAATATGTAGCTCCAATATTTCCATTACTTTTCACTCTGTTTTGGCCTTAAATGCTCCACTATGTTCACCAAATAGCTGTTAACTTTAACTGCCTGCCTTTTGGTGCTGGGGATGTAGAAGATTTATCATAGCCTTTTTGTTTTTTGCTGAAAACAGTTGCCTACTGTGGCTGGAACGCAGAACAATGAAATTATACCAAAATAGTATTGCTGCAGGTTGTAAACAACAAGCTAACGTAAATGGGGTTGCATAAAGGCATTTTTATTGTGCACATCCTCAATACCTGTGTTGATTCTGATGTCCATCTCTTGATACTGCTGTTCGCCGGATCTGGAACAACTGGCCAGAAGCGTCCCTTCAGCCTGTGAAAAGAAAGAAAATTGTTTTGAGAATAAATTACATAAGGGGTCAAATACTCTATCCATCCATTATGATTCACAAGAGTGTGTTTAGGCTACACTTGGGATAATAATAAAGGTATTTGGTCAATATGTTTCAGTAATAGCTAGCTAGTTCACTGTTATGGATAGGTGCTGCACAGCAATTTAGTAGGTTAGCTGCACAAAAGTTTCATTGGTAGCCTTTTGCCAATTATATCAATGTTAATTTAATGTTTTGGGTTTTCTTTATGAGAATGAAGATTGATTCATGTTAATGAATATTTTCATAATTTAATTTTTGAAAAAAATAAAAAATAAAATAAAACCCCCCAGCTTTAACTCTAAGGACCCTGCAGGGTTTGTGGACCCTGTGTTGAAGACCCATGAATTACAACATAGTGTGTAAAGATGTGGTGACAATGATCTCACCTTCTTTGGTTGGAGAAACAAATTATGACGGTGAAGATAATCATCAATGACAGTCCAACACCAGACGCAGTTACAATCATCACAACAGTCACAGCATCTGAGGAAAGAGAAATATATATTGTGAGTGAAACATCTGCGGTGGGAACACACACTCTGTTGATCTCTCATGATGTTTCTAGAGCTAAATGATGATACCAACCAAAGGGCTCAATTTCAAAATGAACCGTTGACCCATTCAGGCTCCCACCAGTCGTGGTAACCATCAAGAAAGCTTCATACAGAGGAGCAGTGCTGAGGTCTTTCAGGACCACCCTCCTCTCTTCAGGGTCAGCGTTCATAACTGAAGGAAAAGTCAGACATCAGAAAGCATCAGCTACTCAACAAAAACGTTTTAGAACAGTAAAATTAAGGTCTTCAACCTACTGTTAATGTGTTCCTTCTCATCCCAGTAGAAGACTTTGTAGCTCTGGATAATTCCGTTCCTTTGGTCCAGTGGTATTTCATCCCAGCTGAGCTCAATATGTGACCGCCAGGTCTTTTTATTAATCTGTATTTTTGGGACCATGGATGGAGCTTTAAAAGGAAATATCATAATTAATGAGGGGTTGTGTTGAACTGGCTACAAAGCTACATAGAAAACCACCAACACTTTGTGCAGATAAGTGACTACAAATCTATATGTTTGGATATTATTTGTGGAGTCCCAAAGGGGTCAGTATTGGGTCTGCAAGTTTGTTCTGTATATAAATGACATATGTAAAGTATCAAGAATATTGAAATTTGTTTTATTTGCAAACAATACCAATATGTATGTGTGTGTGTGTACATTCTACTCTTTATATTATAGGCTCATTAGTTTTTAAGCATTAGAGTGGAATTATTGATTGTGGTTATTCTGCATAATTGCATGCCCCCTTCCCAATGTCAAGACTGTTTTCAACCTAAATGGGTGGGACAATAACACATTTTCTTGGTGTATCCATCCAAAAAACAAGACACAAAATAACATAAAAGATGTAACGAAACAAAAGACCTGACAAAACGAGGAACAACTTAAGACGCGTCAAGACAAAAAGATGTAGCAAGATGAAAAACTAACAAGATGAAAAAGACTTAACACTAAAAACTACATAAAAGATGTAACAGGATGAAAAACTTGTGACAATTTGAAACTGACAAGAGAGGGAGGTTCAGCCGGTGAAAAGATTGAGGTTCAGTTAAATTTGCACAGAAACAGCTGGTAGAAATGTCCTTCAGAGGACTTTACTTTTATCTTTGAGCTCATTTCAGAACCTGTACTTTTTCACTTTTACTTGAGTAAGTAAGTTGAATCAGAGCTTCTGCTTTTAGAAGAAGCTGAGGAGGAGAATAGGTTTAAGTGATTGATTGTTTATTGATAGATTAGTATAATAGGGGCAGGACTCCACAACCATGCTGCTTCTTACTGCTCCTTTTTGGACCTTAAATGCAATTTATGTTGCTCATTGAAAGACTTGAATATTTCATATATGGTTTTGTTTTTCTTTTTACATTTATATTTTATAATGTAAAACCCCTTGAGGGAAATGTGTGATATTAGGGTGTATATATAAATTTGATTTGACTTGACTTGATCTGAATCTTTCAAGCCAGGAAGAATAATTACTCATGTCCACAAGAGGGCATTATTTCATCATGTATCAGCTGTTTCTGATGGGATTGCACAATATATATATTTATTTTTTTACTCATGTGGCAAACTCTTTTCCCACTTCTTCAAAGTTAAGGCAGCCTGACTCTCACACCTCTGCCTGCTCTTTGTGTGATCCTCTTTGTGTCTTTGGTGACTTACCCTTTTGTCTCGAGTAGGCATTAACAGTCAGAGGAAGGCCTATCCCATCCTTAAACCTAGGATACACAGAGATCCCATAGGGCTTGTAGGGCTCAAAGCTGCCTATTGATGAGAGTGAAGAGGTTAGAATGTATCAGCGCTTGTAAGCTCCTAACAGTGTGTACAGGCAGGTCGTGCGTAGGAAAAAGAAGGCCGTGCATGAAAGAGAATTCTTGTGGTAAAGGAGGAACGCAAGATTAGGGAAACCAAATAAAAGGTGGAGCTGAAAACCTGCAATACTTTAAAACATACCTGTTATAAGCAGGCTGGTCTGGTTTCTGTCTGTTATTTCAAACTGGGTGAAAGTGAGGTCGCTCTCTAACAAAGGTCTCCATTCCACTACAAAACCAGTGGGACTAGAAGAAGCCCGGCTGCTCCACTGGACCAGCAGAGATCTGTCATCATGAGGAGTGACTGTGAGGTCTGATATCACTGCAGGAGCTGCAGACACAGAACACGTCGTACACGTTAAGGGAAAAATGTATTCAACTATGTAACCAAGAGACATTTGTAAACAAGTTAAAGCAGATTTAACTGGATTATTTTAAGTGGAGTTGTTTGAGGTTCTTATTGATAGTGTATTACCTACAGTATATGCAGTATATTGGACCTGAGATTGCACTCTGAGTTAAACAGGATGCAACATGCGAGACTCCGGCAGGACAAAGGGAGGGGGACTGTGTTTTTACATGGATTATGCATTGTACTCAAACACAGTCACAGTTGGTGGACGAGTACATTGCTTAGCTTCCATGCTGGCGTCCCTCTCCATTTCCCCAAATTGGAGATGTGCTTACCAGCATCTACTGTAGGTAACAGACTGACTATCATTAAGTACCTCATACAAACCTGCATCTAATATTCCGAACTAAACCTTCAAGGTTCAATGTTACCTTTAGGTATGTAAATCCGAACTTCAGTGGGGGGTGATTTCCCTGCTGCATTTACAGCACTCAGATACACTTTGTTTGCTCCTCTGGGAAGCGGGAAAGTACAGTAATTCCCCCTTGTGGAGCACACCTTTCCCTTCACACCTGGCGGTTTTTGCACCGAGACAACGTATGACACATTCTGGCCGTTGGCACGGAATTGTTTTGATGGCTTAAAAAAAACAAAAACAAAAGGGAGAAGGCATTTTAAAGGCAGACCTCACACGCTCAACCAGAGCTATAACAGAAAATACATCAGTTTGTGACAGATGTCAAGCAACATGTGTGATGTGTCTACCTTCCAAAACAAGTGTACGTTGAGTTGTTTGTGCATGTGATCCCCTGATACCTTCATCCACCAGTCGAGACGTCCAGTGGGAGCTGAAAAGAAAGAGACGGCTGTCAGGTTAGCGGCTCGTCAAAAGCACTTCTCTTCTCACACTTTAAAAAAAAAACAAAAAAAAAAACTTTTTCTATAGAAGACAGGTCTATGGATCTGGTGCCAGAGTGTGTGGCAGAACTCGATACATCAATTCAGCCTGAGCTATAGAGCAAAGCAATGGGAGATGTAGAACATGGCATTAGCATATATTGAAAAGAGCAGGAAATGGAAGAAAAGGCAATAGATTGGACAACGCTGAAGTGACTGATTGTGTCACTCTGAATTGATCTAAGCGCTACCGCTTTCCAAGGTGACACCGGACTGGCTTCTGCTCCATTCGCTCCAGGGGCTCTGCTGGCATCTGACACGAATCTGGGCGAGATACCGGGTCCCATGGAGGAGACGACACTGGTCCACAGGTCTGGTTGGTTTGACCCGGCTTGCTGGGATCTAACACAAAACATGCAGATGTGACTGCAGGCACGTTATGAAGTTAAAGCAGGCTATACTACTGTATGGCTGCCTGTAGCTACTGTATCAAAAGTTAATCAACTAAGTTTTCAGTTTATATTGACACAATAATGAGTTGTACTCACTGGTTCAATCCATTGGCTGCTGTCAACAGTCTTAAGACGGACTTCGAGGTTCAGGCGGTAGCTTCGTATCCAGGCCTGCTGCTGTGATAAACCCCAGGTCAGCCTTAGGCAGCCGTACCTTTTAGGCACCGCTTGAACCTTCAGAATCGTTGGTGGGTCGAACTTAGCTGAAATAAAACAGCCCAGAGGTTGGTTTAGCTTAATATGTCAGACATATTGAACATATTTTTTCAACTTCAGTTGACTTAACTCAATCAGTTTTGCAAAACTCAAATAAGATTTTAAAGTAACTATTGAACATAAAGGCCCAAAGGTACACATGCAAACATCTGTTCTAGCCAGAGCATTTTCTACTGTGTCAAATGGTCAAATGCGCACCAAAAGCGTCATGAGGTGCATCAAACTGTCTTGACGTGCCTACTCTGACCTTGTTTTGATTTTGGAGTATCAAATAAGGACAACAGCTTTTTTTTTTCTGCAGCCGTATTACCTGTTTGGAGAGAGCTAAAAGGAATAAAGAAAGCATGGACGCGAGAGGTGGATGCTGACGGGGCTGCAGCACCACCTAAGACCTGATGTGTATGCAGCAGAGACAGATGGAGGGACTGTGTTAACCGTGACAAAGAGACAGATTGATCTACGTTATATACTCTCGTCTCTTCTATGAAATGTCTGTCACTGGGCTGCAATATTGTAAAGTTGAACTTTGCTGTCTGCTGTAGTGTAAAAATTGTTGTTACTAATTAAGTTATCCTGGCCACTCAAATCAATACAAAAAACATGAATATTGTTACCTTGCGAGGCAGCTGGATTCTCAAGACTATGAGAGATGCATAACAAAGCATCTGGTGTGTCAGGTTATGAATATCACACAACCATTTAGTCATTATATAGACTGATACGAAAAAAGGTCAGGACGTTTTTATCCCAGAGGACAATATTTTATTTAAGAATATTTAATAAATTATTATGAATAATGAAAATTCTAAACAAATAAAAAGACACATATAATAGTGACCTTCTCCTAAAATACTGCTTAAGTTGAAGCAGCTTGAGATTATTGCCTTGTACACATTAAAATGTTTGTATGCTAACGGGTTACAATAAACTTTTAAGCTGAGTGAGCATATTGGCATTTACAGAGAATAACTTTGCATCAGACTGATCCCAGTTTGTGCCTCTCATGTATTACCATTATATTTGAGTCTGAGCTGAGCAGCAGTTCTTCTGAAAAAAAAAGAAATACCCAGGGATCTTTGAAAAATTCTTTGAAAAAGGTCATTAAACACACTTAGAGCTGGTCTGAAGGTATTTCAAGAATCCTCAAAGACTCTTTTCAACTGTGTAGATAAGAAATATTCTGTCTGCTGTACAATTCTGTGAAGAAGATTTTTAACCCATTTCTCAAGTTGCACCATTTCCTTATTCAGACAAATATAATGTCTTAGTTTCACATACAGTATGTCTTCACACTTGACTGAAGCAAAGTTTGTCCATATTGATTTTACAGTATATTATTTTATATTTTCAGTCAAATAATGTTTTCTTTTTCATTTGTTGTGCAAAATATACTGTATGTTTTAACTTGGTAAACAGGTTAAAATCTTTTTTTTTAAATTTATCATGCAGCCTGCATAATATTTTTTCATCCAGATGGTTAAAAATGTTGATCATTCAGGAAATACCTTCAAAACAGCAGTCAGTGGTGTTAAACGACCTTCTGGATTTTTCAAAGCTCGCCGGTATTTATTCTTTGAGAAAACGGATTCTTAGATCGCTGACGCAAATGTAATGGAAATACACGGACGAGGACAAACTGGGGCTTCATTAGATTATGAAAGAAAAATAGAGGAGTAGAATAAATACAGCAATACACCATCTTTTTCAAGCATTGCGCTCCTAAATCTACATTACCCATGGTGCAACCTGACCACTAATGGTTCTGTCATAGATGCATTATGCTAGTGGCGGCTAATGTAGCCTTGAGCCGCTAGCCTCAAGCAGAAGTGAGGAGCAGGCTACAGAGGTCTGGTAACCTCACTTATTTCAAACTCCACACGCCCAGATATTTTTCATTTTCAAACTTTGTATTCCTCAGGTCCAACCAACGCTGACTCAAGTGACATCATCTGAGGCAATTCACACAATTCCAAGGCTTTATACAAAACCTTTGATGGGAAATGATGGAAAATGACTGGTAAATGACACTTTGATGGAAGGTTATTGCCCGCTTATAATGAAACAATCAAAGAAAACATTCAGTAAGTGTATATATTCTTTATTTATCACCTGCACTGATGGGTTCCAGAGTGATAGGTACTGAGGTTCCTTCTCCAAGTTCATTCACTGCCTTCACATAGACCTCCATTTCTGAGAACAGGACAAAGTCAGAGCGAGGGATGGTGTAGCGGTGGACTCCTCGTGGCAGCTTGTAAGTGTGGTTCTCGTTTGAATCCCTGAAATGAGGAAATCATAATGTGGGAAACACAGTTGTGAAACCTCAAAAACATATTTGGTAAATGACTCTTTAAACATTCCTGACACCAGAAGAGTGCATGCTTTCTGAAAACTGTTTCTCTGTGTTCCTGGTAGATGGTGTTTACAGGCAGAAGATTACCATATCTTGGTGTGGAGGGTGTACTTTGTGAGCAGATGGGTCTCCTGCTGCCCAGGGTCCCATCTACAGGTCAGGGTGATCGGGGTGGTGAGGTTTGTCTGACAGCTGAGGTTTTGTGGTGCTTCTGGTGGGTCTAGAGAAAAAACAACAAGGTTTGCTTTTTTTTTTTTTTTTTTTTTTTTTTTACATGGAGTTGTTAAGGGAATTGCTCTTCATTCACTCTCTACATCCTGATTTTCCCAGCTAGACTTACACTCATACACGACACCAGACCAGGATCTACAGTATACATCGTGTGGGAATAAATATCATTGTTACACAGAATTTAGTGTATGATTGAAATTTGTTGGTGTGTAGCATTTGTTGTATTTTGCACTTTTTGTATTTACGTTAATTGTGTTATTCATAGCAGTGTTTTTACTATGGATGGAAAGTAGCTTGTAGCTCAATCTGTTACAAAGCATCTCCTCATTAATGTATTTTGTACTTGGTCCCTGATAAAAAAAAAGTATAATGAATCTTTCTGCTGTTTTATTATCTCCATCACGGATAAGCCTGAAAGGGATCATGTGTTTGGTCATGTGAGTAAGTGTGCGACACACTTACATCTGTCCATCTTTCATATGGACAGATGTAAGTTATGGTCTCAGTTTTAAAGCTAAACTGTTTTAAAGCACATTAAACTGGATGACATAAGACATATATTGGTACCAACCATGGAAAAGCTGGATTGGCCATTTAAAGACATGTCCTTTTGCTAATCCCAACCATTTTGGGGCAAAAACCATGACTTTTTTTGCATCCATTATGAACAACAACTATAACTATATCAATAACTATTAATATATATTGATTTAAAACTCATTCTAACTCAAGTGGATGGCAGAGTCTGCAGAACAACTATAAAGTTGTAGTCTGAACGCTGCCATCCACTTGAGTTACAACAATTAAAATGATATTTTTATAGTTATTGTTATAGTTCTTGGTGTGGAATTTTCGATTATTCTAAAAATAGTGTTTGTGTATTCCTGTAAAGTGAGGTCCCTTAACAGTACTGGAATATCATAAATTGGGTGTGACTGGAAAGCTGAGACTCTTGTTCAATGAGTCCAATTGTATTCATGTGTGATGATGTTCCTCCCCATAGCAGCCATTTAATTGTAGTGGGACCATTTTTTGAAAATTGAACACGATCGTGGTTAGTTGTTGGAATTAAATTCAGTTTCTGGAGGCGATCTAATCATCTCTATGCCAAAACATGAACCTTTTGATGAGCCACAACTTCCACTGGGACATTCAGGCTCTGATTGGTGAACAGACAACATCTAGTTTGAATTATTCAGAATTTCAGCTTTTGTTGTTGTTCCAAATATATAACAAAATGTTCTAAATAATTAACAATGATTAAATTAAGAAGCCTGGACTTATCATCCTGTTTACTGTTTCCTTATTAAGTTTATACAGTTACCAGTTACCCAGGATGCTTGATTACAAAACCAATTCACG